>CM047510.1:27854324-27869324 GCA_026122265.1 Ammodytes dubius
TTTAAAAAAGAAGTGGCCATGATTTTATTAAATCAGGATATGATTTGATTTCGAATTATCTTCAAATTGAACAGCCATTGATGAAGCTAAATAATGCTTGCTTAGTGTTTAGTTCATGAGACCATTAACATAGATATAGGATTAACAACATCTTTACTTTGTGTGATATACATAGCCTACTATACAAGAATTTAAAGTGAAAATAATTGGGGTGAAAGTTGTCCTATTTAACAGAGCACTACATTTGGGTCAGTAGCTACTAGCTTACCAAGTGTTGACATGTTCTTCAACTGTGTAAATGTATCTGCAGCACTAGTGTAGACATGGCTTTAGAGTGTTTGTTTAACCAAAGGCCTTTGTCGCTATTGTTCTGTAAAGCGAGCTCCTTATTAACCAGCAGCTAGTGTGTTGACCCGACCACTTCATCCACACACAAAAGACTTTAAGTGCTGCTGTTGTGAACTGGTGGCTCAGTCCTGTTGTCCAGCGCACACCACACACACACACACACACACACACACACACACACACACACGCACACACGCACGCACACACAGAGAGGGATCTCAAACTTTCACATTTAGGCAAATAAGTTCTGTATTTAATCCCACTAACACAGAACTAGACAGTGTAAAAGCAACGTTTCTCTCATTTTGTGTATCTGAATGTCTAGTATCGCTGCAACTTGTGAAGATAGTGTTATAGGATCCATAAACCATAAAAAAAACGTGATTTGTCGCGTATAGAAAAAGCACACGAATAATAAGGAATTTGACTATAGCGGAAATTCCCTTCTCTATCCATTGTAATCCTGTGTTGACCACACTAACCAAGGAATCTGTATTTAAAAGGGCTTACTGTCCATAATTCGCATTTACAGAGAGTTAAAGCTATAGTGCGTAACTTTTTTCATATGAATGAATGTATGTCGGTCACATTCAAGCCATCGCCAAATGAGTTGACACAACGTTGATTAAGCCTATCAGCTCCACAAAACGCTCTCTGTATGTCTCAGTATGGCAGTGTGTACTAACTGGTGTCGCCCCCCTGACACATAGTGCAGGAGCTCAAGAAATGTTTCAGTTGTTGATTCTACTGCTAAGAAAAAAAAACCTGGACGTACATCAGAAGGTATAAAATCCATGCGCGATCACAGAAGGCTTACCTCACATACATTTAAGATAAAAAAAATTTATAGCTCTTTTTGTTTTTTGTTTCATACACTATATATAGCAGGCAGTGTGAGCGTCTGCATATTATGGTATGTTCAAGCGCGACACCCAAACCTTTGGCAAAACATCAAAGCCTTGTCTTGGAGGAAAAGCTGTTACCGTAGCCACAGAAGTCACTTGGTAGCCTCTTAAATCCATTCTGACTTGATGGCCTCACCATACGGGAGCTTCATTCATTGGAGGAAACACACAATCACACACACACACACACACACACACACACACACACACACACACACACACACACACACACACACACACACACACACACACACACACACACACACACACACACACACACACACACACACACACACACACAAACTCTCTTTAAGTTATTCAGCTCTTCGCATAGGCTCATTCTCCAGATTGTGGGCCTAGCTGTTCTTAACGGAAACAAGTGAGTCAAACAGAATAGCAGGATTTTGGAAGTCATTCTGCGATGCTGACTGACTGTCAAGATGCGTTAACCAGAAGCTTGTTGAATCAGCTCTGTTAGATGTCTGAGCGACTCTGGGTTTATGTGGTGAAAATCTACAGGAATTGTAATGGAAGGGTATGGAAGAGTCATAGGGCAGGAATCTGGTCTTTCTTTTGTGTGTGATTGTGAGAGAAAAAAATATATGTATGCTATCTTTCTCATCACTGTATATCCCTCTTTCATTCATTTAGAAGAGTTTAGCTCATGTTAGGGAAGTCTGTGTTTAGTATCTTCAGGCGGGCGGAAAGGAATCTAGTAGATTGGGACGGTCCCAAGTAACCAGGAATTTGTACAGTATGTTTAAAAACTGTGGGATGCAGAATGCAGTTTGTTGCCTTCCATAGAATTGTTTCCCATTTAAAAAAAAAAAAAAAAAAAAAAAAGAAGTGAATGGCAGTGTTGAGTAGAAAATTGAGTTTACCCATTAAAACAAACACGTTTTTTTCCCGCCATCTTTCTTTCCTCTTTGAACCTTGATTTAATTTCCTCGGTAGATGTTTATGAAAGTTGACACCGACTTGGAACCAACTCGGAGTTTATAGGTTTACGTACCAGTGTGTCCCGCGTGCCAACAGTCCCCTCACACCTAACTCTTGTTTGACTGTCTCTCTATATATCTGTCTTTCCCATGACATTCAACCTACACACACACACACACACACACACACACACACACACACACACACACACACACACACACACACACACACACACACACACACACACACACACACACACACCCCTTCTCCCCAGAAAAGCATTGATTTCAACAGGGCAGGAAATGAAACTGCATTGCCGGGTGACTCTCTTAGCAGGAGAGGGGGACCCGCAGAGGGGTTTGTGGAGTTAAAGAAGTCCATGACTAGATTCTTTAGGACGGGAACGGAGAGATTGATATTCTGAGGATGGGTGTGAGTGTGAGGACTTGGGATGGGCCCAGCTTGCCTTTCTCAGCTCAAAAGAATATTGAGACGAGAAAATATTTTCATAGAGCCATGACTGTTTGAGTGACAGCGAGGCCTAAATTAACTCACAGCAAGTTTTAGCAATCAAAAGGCTGGAACTGTGTGATGTTATTAAAAGTAAACACTAACAGCAACTAGGCAACAGTGTAGGAAAAGGGGTTTCACTACACTGTTAAAAATAAAAAGTTTGGAAACTCACATTTTTAAGGTAACCGCGGACTAGATTTCTTTTTAGTTTAGAGGCCAACTAAGATTCTTAGGTTTGAATGAAGACTTTCTGCATTTGAGCCGACTTATTATGTTTGGTTGAGATAACTTATCTGAATGTATAACCCTTTGTATACACACTTCTGTATTTATCTGTCATAAAGAAAACAAACAACCAAGTCGCTCAAAATGTTGATTCAAACATTCAAAAGTGTTACCAAAAAATAATAAGTTGGCATAACTTTTCATTTTTGGAATTCTTAGTATGTAGGCCCTCAAAACTTCAAGTTACATTCCAAATGAATGATAAGTTACGTCAACAAAATAAAGTTAGTTTGCTCAAATGCAGGCTGCTTCCCATGAAAAATTCAACTATAGAGTTGTAGCTTGCCTCAAAACTCAAAAATCTAGTAAAGACAGACCTCGAAAATGTTAGTTTTCCTTTACTTTTTCATTTTATTTGAAAGATTATTTTTACAGTGCAGTGGAGGATTGTTGGGCCCCATTACCTCTGACAACTCCTGCCCTCCATCCCTCCATCCCTCCATCCCTCCATCCCTCCATCCCTCTATCAGAAGTCAATGATCTGCTCCTCTGTGGGGCCCTAACTGAGGCCTTGCTAAGAGGCTTAGGCCCGCGTGATCCACGGCCTGTTTGCTTAACCTCTGCGTGGCTGCCCCAGCACCGCTAAGCTTTGCCCACAAGAGCTCATTACCTCTCAGCTCGCCGTCTCTCGCACTATTTCATACAGCAACTGAAATATGGGTTTTTTTTTTTTTTTTTTTTTTTTTAAGATATTTTTTGGGCATTTTTATGCTTTATTGATAGTGCAGAGAGACAGAGGTGAAATGGGGCAGAGAGGGGAGTGACATGCAGAGAACGACCGCGGGCGGGAATCGAACCCGGGTCTGCTGCTGGGCCCGGCCCGGGAGGGGGACGCCTTACCGACTGAGCTAAAGGCGCCCCCTGAAATATGGGTTTAAGAGCCTGTATGTAAAATGTTTATGTCAACACTTAAGCTCGCAAAATATAGCCACATTTTTTAGGAATCGATTTGGAATTGTTGAGCTATGAATACCAGAAGAAACACACTTATTCCAAGCATTTCACTGTCCCAAAGTTATCTTTAAAGCTATAGTACGTAACTTCTTGGCCATATTAGGAATTCTGAGTAATTACAACAACGCTGTCGGCGCAACGTCATGAGGTAAGCCTCACATTGCCTGGTTGTGCATGTGTTTTATACACCCTGCTGTACGTCCAGGTATTTCCTTAGCAGTAGAATCAAAAACTGAAACATTTCTTGGGCGTTTTTGGGATTTTTTCTGAGCTTCTGCACAAGTGTCGGGGGGTTGACACCAGTTTGTAAACTCTGCCATTCTGAAAAATACAGTGTTTTGTGGAGCTGATAGGCTTAATCAACTTTGTGACAACTCGTTTGGCTTGAATGTAAGCTACTATTCATTCATATTAAAAAAGTTACGCACTATAGATTTAGACGCAGTTGGAGTAAAGGGGAGATGGCGGCTCTTCTAGCATCTATTCCAGACTTTCGGGCCACAGTTCAGCTGCTCTTAAAACAGCGTATTTATTGAGCTTTTCATTGAGATGAACAACTGTTTACACCGTTGAATGCATTGTGTAATGATGTTTTGATACAAAGCAGGGGCCCGACCCCTGCACCGGCACATGCATGTATAGCCTGGAGGGTCCTAGGGGAAAAAAAAAAATAAATATAAAAATCCCCCGCTATGTGTGTGTGTATTTGTGGCTTTATTATTGCTGACATGCTCTGTTGAAAGGCTGATTTGAAATGGGCCGGTCCTGATAATTGCAGCGGGACAGTTTTTTCGCGGTGGTGGCGGCTGTGATTCATGACTGTTTGAGTGGGAGTTCAAACAATAGTGGAGTCGGTCCGGAGTTTCCCCGGCTGGTACTGTTCACAGCAGTGTTGGACTTCTGTCAGCGCTATTATGGGAGACAGTTATGCTAGCGTAAGAGCTTGGCAGGCCGAGGGTTTATCACAGCTTTTCTTTCATGCTTTCTCCTACTTTTTTCACCATTGTGTGTGTGTTTCTTTCTCGCCCAAGCAAGTAAAGGGTTTGGTATGAATATGGTTTTTAAGGTTTTGAAATGGGTGGGCGTCCTTTTTTTTAGCTTTTATATATTCACACTCCAGTCAAATTGCTGCCCTACATGCCAGTATGCATAAAGGGCAGTGAGTAAGTAAGTAACTCCAGTCAAAAGCACTTAGGTCATCTAATCAATTGGTCCTGGATGTCCCCAGGTCAAGATAAAAAAAAAATATAGGTGACCGAGCCTTTTCAGTAAAATCTTTGGAATAGTGTAACCATTTCATATAAATAGTTTCAAAGTCCTTGCTTAAGACTTGACACTTGCATTCGTTGGCTTAGAGTTTGAGTTGAGTTTGACACCTTGGCCTCTTTCTACTGTTGTTTGTCTTGTGTTTGTGTTTTTATCCATTTGTTTTTGAGCTATACGCATTTTGGTAAACTATGGTTGTTTTTAAAAGTGCTATATAAATATATTTGAACTTTGAACTATGAAAAAGGTGTGTGTCAGTTATCCCAGTTATATATTGGGGCGACTGTGGCTCAGCGGGTCGGCCGATGATCAAAGGGTTGGAGGTTCGATCCCCGCCCTGCCACTTGTGTCATAGTTGTTGTGTCCTTGGGCAAGACACTTAACCCACCTTGCCTCGTGTGAATGTCGATAGTTAGCCTGCTATCGGTGTATGAATGTGTGTGTGAATGGTAACGTGGGAAAGGAAAACAGGTCTCCCTTGCAAAAGAGTCTTCGGTCTCAATGGGATTTACCTGTAAAAATAAAAGTAAAAAAATAAAAAATAAAAAAAATATCCTGGAGCATGTTCAATACTGTCTTCTCTGTTATTCTTATGTCCAGGAGCAGAAGGCAGTGACCCGTTGTCCCCTCACTGCCCTTGCTCTGCGCCCCACTGGCTGTTAATTAATTTACTCTTTCACTCAAATTTGATTTAACTCCAGCCAGCTGGCTAGCTTAACCTCTACTGATGGTGGCCTGGTCAAGAGTGAAAACTGCCCTTTGTGTGTGTGTCTGGTGTGTGTGTGTGTGTGTGTGTGTGTGTGTGTGTGTGTGTGTGTGTGTGTGTGTGTGTGTGTGTGTGTGTGTGTGTGTGTGTGTGTGTGTGTGTGTCTGTGTGTGCCTCTCTCATATAAGCAGTATGCACTCTAACACAGAATGAAAAAACAAAATGTTACCCTAACCATTATGTCATATTTTTAGAAATTACCTCCATGCTAGCTGTAGACCTGTGAGATTATCTAAGCGAGCGACAATTTTCTTGCCCATGTTTGATTGGCACAAATAACCCATTACTAATGAGCGGACCGTAAGCTTGTTAAATGTGTTTCGGAAGCTCTCTACTGCTAGCTGAACGAGTTACATCATTCGGTAGTTTACACAAGGTGCCTCCAGAAATGTGTAGTGGAGCCAACCTTACTTTTAATGGGACAAATAGAAATTTTCTTCAAACTTAGGATACACTAGCTTCCCTGGCTTAACAGTAATACATCTATAGTTAACATGGTCCCAGACAATAGCATATAAGTATGTTACTGCTTACTACATAGCAGATGGCAGCTAAACATGTGTGCCCTCAGTTTGTACTTACACAATGATACAGCCAGTGTGTGATTGGTCGCATGCGTTTGTGAATGTGCACGCCCCATGTCCCTGTGTGTTGGTGGTCTTGGAAAGCCACCAACTCACTCGGCTGCTGCTCCGTAATGTGAAAGCAATTAGCAGCCAGCGGTTTTTTTTACACACAGCGCCGATGTGTGGAATAACAAAAGGGGAATGTAGGTCACCGGTGAGGCACAGGTAGCATGCAATGTGTGTGTGTGGTGAATGCATTTCCTTATAGACCATATGTAGTGAAGTCAGTTTCAAACTTGTTGAGACAATGAAGAAGGTATTGTTCATTTTTGTGTTGGTTTCTCAAGACATAGTTCAAGTTCATTAAGCTATTTCCTGACTAAAAATGTCTTCCGTACACAGCAACATGATAATGAATTTATTTGCTCATAACAGCTAGCAATAGAGTCCTTAGAGATGATAGGTAGATAATGAAAATGCTAGCTAGATATGTAAAAAAAATATGTTTTTTTTTCGAAAGGAGAGTTATTTTCAGATTGTTTGGAAGGGGTTTGTAGTCAGATTCCTGACATAAATGGGTTCGTAGGGAGTTCTTTTCCAGCTCCCTCCAGAGTCCAGGCCCTTTGATGTCTTCACCCTCCGTCCCCCTGATAGAATCTGCCTCTTGACTTTTGCTTGAAATACAGTAAATCGGTGCCACACACATATTCGCATTGGGTTAGATTGAATTCCCCTCGCTGTGTGTGTGTGTGTGTGTGTGTGTGTGTGTGTGGTGTGTGTGTGTGTGTGTGTGTGTGTGTGTGTGTGTGTGTGTGTGTGTGTGTGTGTGTGTGTGTGTGGTGTGTGTGTGTGTGTGTGTGTGTGTGTGTGTGTGTGTGTGTGTGTGTGTGTGTGTGTGTGTGTTTACAGTGTGTGAGCATGGGTGCGTGCCCTCTGTCACATCTGGCAGCTTGTGGTTTCTTTTCATGAACTGCTAAATAAGGGGAAAAATACTCCCAGCTGCTTTCAGGAAAAACTCACCTGGTTGCAGGGTCTTCTAAGTTCCTCCTTTTCCCTCTCACACACATCTGTTGCGTTCACACAAAGTCTTTCGCATTGTTCTCTACAAAACATGCAAATAAACACACGCACGCAGGCAGACACACACACACACACACACACACACACACACACACACACACAACACACACACACACACACACACACACACACACTTTTCTAATTAAAGGAATAGTCCTTTTTTTTAGCTAGTTGCCTCACTCTTGGTTTCAAGACAACATTTTAACTGTGTGTGTGTTTTTGAAAATAAAAATGGGCAATTAAAGGTTGCTCATCGCTAGTTAGCTTATCACAAACACTGATAGTCAATGGGAAGTGTTAGCGTGCCTCTGCTGACAGCCGCAAGATAAACTTTTACAACATCACTAAACGGTCCTGTGTGCTTGTTGGGACTTGTTTATTTCCACGTTATGTTATGCGATGCGCTCTATTTTTATTTTTGTTCTCAAAAACCTAAAAATATATATTTTTTAACCACTACTTTAAGAGAATAGTGTGTAAGGGTTTCACACAAGTATGAAAGCATTTGCACTGACCTTGCCTGACACTCGAATACACGCTCAAAGTAAGATATTCAGCATGTCTTGAGGCCATAGCGTATAACCTCAGAAATCAGATTAAGACAAGACAAGGAGCACAGTTTGGCAGTGCTACACACATAGCGGGGACGGGGAGAGACCGCAGCCCTCCTTCGCATGGTAAAGTCATTTTCACCTCTACCGCTGTGGGGGAAAGAGCAGGCAGGGAGCAACATCCACCATCCCAACCCCTCACCTCAAACCCCCAGCCGACAGACATATTTGGGCCTTTTTTTCTGACGGGACCAGAGAGCTTGGGAGGTATCGGACCCTGGAAGCTGAAAAGCAGCTTTTGTGTCTAGCTGTCCCACCGAGACCTTTTGCTCTGACCACTCTATCAACAAATCATAAACTACACGGCGTAACTAGAATCACAGGAGCGCACAGTGGAAGGGAAAAATATGAAGAAATATGAAGAAGAAGAAAAGGGAGATGGGGGGAAATAGACATAGATAACAGACTTCAAATGCTGAGTAAACAAAGCTGATTATTTGACAGCTATAGTATACAAATCTGGTGACTTTTGTACAATATAGATTAAAGCTATAGTGCGTAACTTCTGTCACCCCCATGATGAATTCCGAAATAATCATACACAGTACATGAGGCAAGCACTCGGTGATCCCACATTGATTTTTTTACCTTTTGCTTGTACGTCCAGTTTTTTTCTTAGCAGTAGAATCAACAACTGAAACATTTTGGGCGCTTCTTGGGATTTTTCTAAGCTCCTGCACCAGTGTCAGGAGGGGGGGGGGGGGGGGGGGGGTGGTGACACCAGTAAATGTAAACGCTGCCATACTGGAAATACAGAGAGAGTTTTGTGAAGCTGATCATGAGGCTTAATCACCTTTGTGTCAACTCATTTGGTGATGTCTTCAATTCAACCGACAATCATTTACATGAAAAAGTTACGCACTATAGCTTTAACTATGAGTTGTTTGGCTGCATTCACAGTACACTGAACAAGGGAGAGACAGAGTGTAGAGAGATACGGTTACAAGGTTGTTTTAACTCCTATCACACGCCAAATTTAACATCTCATTCTTACTTATTTCCCAACCTCCTGTGTTAAATCAAGTATGTCTGCACGCTTACTATACTCAGGTAACATGCACTAGTGTCTCCGGGCTGTGTTCTCACCGAAAAGAGCCCTGATAAGTTATCAGTGTTCTGTCTTCGGTCTGGAACGTACCATTTAGCACTGGCATCCAGAAAGTGGAGCCTCCGTCAGCGACTATCAGCACCCTTCACTCTCTCACTGCCGGCTTTCTAAAAACTATTTTAACTGGTAGCCGTAGCCTGTTCTTGCTCTCTCTCTCTCTCTCTCTCTCTCTCTCTCTCTCTCTCTCTCTCTCTCTCTCTCTCTCTTTCTCTCTCTCTCTCTCTGTCTCTCTCTCTCTCTCTCTCTCTCTCTCTCTCTTCTGTTCTGTAACTTTTTCACTTCTTCCCTATCTTTTTGCAATCAATCTCTATTTAATGTTTTGACAGGGTTCACTTGATTTAAAGGTGGAGTCAGCGATTCTGGAGAATGCTTGTTGTTAAATTATTAAGTCAGTGAATATCTCCTCACGATCTGCTACCTGTACGTACTGTGTGTGTTTTTATATTAGCATGTTACTACGGTTTACCCCTTTGTCAGATACCCTTTGTTTATATACCAGTTTACAGAGCCTAGGCTGTGTGTTAACAACAGATTTATTTCATCACACACGGACAGTTAGCAGATTGCGAAGAGATATTCACTGATTTTGACAAAAAAGTTTCCTTCAGAATCGCTGACCAGACCTTTTAATTGTTACGCAATACGGACAACTTTTTTTGTGTTGTTATTTCTTTGTTATTTGTTTTATTCTTCTCCTCTCCTTCCCTTTCCTGCCCGGACAGGTAGCTAGCTAGCTAAGCTACCTCCGCCGGGGAGTGATTTTAGGGACCATGTCTATCAAAGCAAGGCTCAGAGCTGAGATTATGTAGGCTTACCGTTTTACACTCCTAACCCGTCATTTCAGGATTTCTAGGTGTCACAGCAGTAGGGGACTAAGTAAACAAGGAAACAGAGATGCAGCTGACACACTACAGCTACTGTTATGAGGAGAGTGAGGCGAGATTGACACAACATGCACTCCAGTATGTTTGTCAGTCAACCCACATAAGTCAGACAGTAACTATAAGACATTGAGGACTTATCACATTATCACACATTATTTGCTGGTTTCAAAAAGTCAGTTCCCATATTTTTGGTAATATGTTTTTCAAATGCAATTTAAGTGTTATATGACAATATTATTCTTGAAATTATTATAATGAAGCTCTAAAGTGAGGTCTACTTTACATTTAGGGTCATCCATTGAGCATATTTAATTTCTTCTCAAAATCAGTGAATATATCTTCACTATACCTGTCTGGACTCTGTAAACGGGCATGTTGCTAGTTACTGTGGGCCCCTTTTGTTTACAAACCATTTTTTTTTTCAAGCCCAAGAAGAGCAAAGGCTGTGAATTGACACCAGATTTTGTTTTCAGAGATATTCACTGATTTGGACAAAAATGTATTTTGACAACAGGCATTCTCCAGAGTTGCTGACTCCACTTTAAACACAAAAGCTACAAATCTGCTGTATCCCTCTGCCTTCCCAAATGATGTGTTCTGCCTTTGCACGCTTGTTAGGAGTCTAAATTGAATCATCTACAAGTAGCCGAGGATCATAAGTCATCAGGGTGGATGTGCTGTAGTGAGTAAGTGAGGAAGTCCCCTGTTCCACCACATCAGGGCTTGAGTTCAGAAGAGGCTTGTGTTGGTGAACGCCCTTTACTTCATAGTGTCCTTTAAAACAAGACAGCGAGTGTGCGTATATTCACCGGCCCTACTGAGAGCGCCTCATTCCACTGACCCTGTACTCTTGACATCCCCGTGGAGAGAGGGGAAATGAAAGGAGAATGTCCCAACTGGGATCTATAAAGTAGCCCAAGCGAATCCACACACTTCCTTTAACATATGACTCGGGCCTGGTCCCATCAGTGCCACCGGACCACCAGGATTTCGATGAGACACGCCCCCCCCCCCCCTTTACTATAGCCTCTGTAACAAGATATGTTTAGCAATTGTTGGAGTGTAAGTGTTGTGAATAGTTTCTGTGGAGGTGTTAGAAGAAAGTTACATGAAAAAACTAGCCTACTTAGCACCTATGATATTCTTAACCTTTGTCATACACACGTTTTTATCAATTTGTTTTTAGCATAAACTTTGCAAATTGACATAGGCCTTCATCTTTTTCTGATATATCCTCTTAATCTATGCATTCATGTTTTAAACATAGCTCTGACCTGGGTTTCACCTTTTTATTTTTTTGGCAAATTCTGTGGAATTCAATTAGCTTGTTGCCTCAGTTTGGGCTTACAATAACAAAACGTCAAGGGAAGGTGAGCTGTGGCTATTTAAGGAGACGTCAGGAGTCCCAAAAAATCCCAAGAAACAACAGGCAGCCATTGTGTGTCATTCAAACTAAAACAATTGGCAAACACCAGCTGATGATTGGAATGATAGTCAGCATTATCCTGTTTGCTGTTTGGCTTGAATGAGCTGTCCTGCTGACATCTTGTAACTTGATGCACTGTTTGCTACTGAAAAACAGCTATTATTTTAATGGACTAAGCTTCTGTGATGTCACAGTAAGAGAATGTAGGGTTAGACAGTGAGACCATAAAACACTCTTCTGCTTTTCTCAGGTAGATGATCCGATTTCAATTATTTGCACATTTATACTTCATAGGATCTCCGAGTTCAATACACCTTCATATTCAACGTTGAAGTAGGCTTTAAGCTTAATGTCAGGTCCAGATCGTGCTAATGTTTATCTAAAGGGTGCTTTTTTGTTGTGAACTTGGTCTTTCAGAGCGAAGAAGTGAGAGATTCACAGAACATTAAAAAGCTGCGGGACTGCTGGCCAGGCAATGATGCGTTTAAGGAAAGGGGAAAAAGTGAGAGTAGAGGCCGGCTGCATATTTGTGTCTCATTCGAACACTGTGTAGATTAGAAAACCTTTGGGAGAGTTGAAGGCCAGTGACCCCTCCAGCTAGTCCACTTCTTTCTACTGAAAAGTTTGCAAACTTTTTTTCTGTAAGCAGTATCACAGCTATTTGTCAATCAGTCTGTGTATCAGTTTCCACTGTTCGGTACAGTTCGGTCTGTCATGGAACGGTTACCCTATGTTGCTTGCGTTTCCACTGCCAATAGTACATTTCTTGGAACGCGGGGCATATTTCGGATGGCGATATTGAACAGCAATACATATGAACAGAGACACTAGGATTAGACTTGCAGACTGGCCCAAAGGGGCTAATGGGGTCAACTCCAGCTCTATCTTTAGTCCATGAATGGAAAGAGAAAGGAGAGGAGAGGCCGGCTGAGGGTTAATATGGTGCAGGGGCAGCAGACAGGCAAGACAGGGACCATGAGAAGAATGAGAGTTATCGGTAATATTTTCAATATTGTGTGCTGTGCTTATATTCAGATTGTGTCAATGGGCGGGTGGTACTGAACACCAGTAAATGAGGGAGTAAGATATGGATGGATGGATAGATGGATGGATGGAAAAGTGCATAAGAAGTCAAGTGAAGCAGCCAGTGGTATGTGTGTGTGGGTCTAAGAGGTAGTGATTTGAAGAGGGGATGAGAAAGAGTGAGTGGAAAAGAATGAGTGAATGAAGGAGGGAGCATGACCAAATGAGAGAGTGAGAGAGAGAAATACAGAGAGATAGAGTGAAAGAGAGAGAGAGCGAGACAGAGAGAATGAGAGGCGCAGGCAAATCTTTTACGAGGCGTGGAGAAGCGGGTGAAAGGAGGAGAGAGAGAGGGAGTGGGTGTCTGCGGTTGGTCTGAATAGGGGGACCCCATGTCCTCTTTAATGTCAAATGAATAACTCCTGACCTAACACAGGCATTTAGCTGCTAGAGCCACCAGCTGGATGGAGCGCTATGCCTGGCTAGCTGGATGGAGCGCTATGCCTGGCTGGCTGGATTGTGTGGAAGTCAGAACATAGTATACACACATTTTTTTCAACACTGTGAAGTTAGTAAAAGGTGTTCACTTTTGGTTCATTCCAGAGTGCACATTCTATGAGTTTGTTTGCGACCGAAGTAGCGCTGACTACTTAAGATCTAGAATTAAAAAGGCAAGCCAGAAGAAATATTGAAAAAACAAATCCAATGTTGAGATAATGTCCGTTAAAGATGGCTGTGTAGGAGAAATGTACAGACAGCAATCAGACAAGGTTAAGTAAATTAAACATCAAAATGTATATTGGACCATGATTTACACTAGTATGAAAGAAGACATTGTATGGAAGCAAATTAGCCGAAACATCGCAAAATTGAACAGTGCTTGAAGAAAACAATGTTTTTGCCTGCCATGTCTCGCCTTAAGAAAAAAAAAGCCCTGATCAGGTGGCTGGCAAGTGAGGGCCCATGTAGCTCTTACTGTGGGGCCCCCTCTTGTCTCATGTTTTGGGACAAGAAGAAGAAGAGAAGCCCTGGGCCCGTAAGCTGGTAGAATACTCCATGCATGACCGAGATGTGGTGAGAGAGGGAGTGAGAGAGAGAGGTGTAGAGAGAGAGAGAGGAGAGGCAGGGAGAGAGAAAGGGGCTCAAGCAAAGAAAGAGGAAAGAGAGAGAGGCTCAAGAAAAAAGAGAGAGAAAGGTTAAGTGGAGGCAGGTGTTCCATGACAGACCTTTACAACCCCCACCTCTCTCTCTCTCCCCCCTCCCCTCCCCTCTCTCTCCGGTTCCCCTCCACTGACACTGGTCCCTCCGAGACCACAGCAAAGCAGCTCAAGACTGGGACACTTGTTAGTCATTTTTCTGCCTTCTCCCTTACATTCTTTTATCCCAAACACCTTATTCCTACCCATCTAATCTATCCCTACCTAAATTGCACCCTTTTTTCTTAAATCCCAGGTTACTGTTTGTCCACTATTCACATTGCTAGTGGGACCACCTGGACTTTGCGGTTTTGGAATTGCATACAAAACTGCTTTCCCACATGCTTAACAGTCAGCCCTCGACCCCAGCTGGCAAATTAATTTCAATTAGATTGACGTAGAAAAAAAAGTCATGTTCTCTTATCGAGTTCCAGAATGTTATTAAACTCCTGTCTGGGACCAGGAGTGAACTAGTGTACACATCCAGTTTAGGTTTCCTGGGAAAAAACAGGGAGCGACCGATTGATGTCTTGGATTTTGTAATTTAGTGAAATACAATTTGAATCAGTCTTTGATTAAACAGTGTTTCCCTTTTGAACGTAATGTAATAGTCTGTCACGATGGATTTTTGCTTTTGGCAGGTCACCGTCTGATTTTCAAAGATAGAACCTTGTTTGGGGTTTTCAGGAAGTCTCACTCCATGTTACAGACAGACAGACAGACACACACACACACACACACACACACACACACACACACACACACACACACACACACACACACACACACACACACACACCTCACTATTTCATTTATTAAGCTAGTGAGGTGCAAACGTTAACTTATTCTCTGCATGATACATTTTCTTTGTCAACATATAATTCATACAGAATAGGAAATTTACCAGAATCAAACTAATCTTCTTACATGTATATATGATGCCTTATAACATGGAATTGTTTACTAGGCTATAGACCTCTGAAATCATTGATTTATTGCCTTTCCACTGTATGAACTGCAGTGTTTTTATTGGAAATAATTCCTGGACAGATGTGTCAAAGGAATGCTTAATTGCAGACATAATAACTTCTATTCGACCCCTCTCTGAGTCTGACTCAAAGATCCTCTAT
>CM047510.1:27871824-27879324 GCA_026122265.1 Ammodytes dubius
CTTTTCCATGACTCCAGGTATGTGATCCGGCTGAGCCGGGGATATCCTCTGTTTATGCTCAGGCAAAGACCCGCAGATTAGGCGGCCTGGTATTCGCCTGATTAAAATGACCTTCTTGTGTAAACTAAAGCTGGCGGGGTGGAGAGTAGTGCACACATACAACAAGGACCTTTTGGGACCCGGAATGGTGTGTATGGACCATTCTGTCTGTGTAGTTAATGCACACATACATATGGACACATGCACATGCACACGCCACACACACATATACAGATGGGACACACGCCGAAGACACACACAGACACACACAGACATGCACAACACACACACACACACACACACACACACACAGTGAGAGTATAGGTGTTCAAATTTGCGCAAGGCCAAATCACCATGGAGATTAGAAGTAAAGCCCTAGTAAAATTAGTGTACTAATACAACTATTATCCACTCTAGTGTGTGTGTGTGTGTGTGTATGTGTTGTGTGGTGACTGTGTGTGTGGTATGTAGTGTGTGTGTGTCTTCTTTTGCTTGTGGTGTGTGTGTGTGTGTGTGTGTGTGTGTGTTGTGTGTGTGTGTGTGTGTGTGTGTTTGTGTGTGTGTGTGTGTGTGTGTGTTGCTGTCTATTGTGTGTGCTGTGTGTGTGTGTGTGTATACAGTTGTTATTAGGGGCCAGCAGGTGAAAGGATTATGCTAGAATAGCTCAGTGCCCAGGGCCAGTGAACTCATTTGTTCAGAATGCCCCACCATCAGTCATCTTTCTCCTCGACATCTCGGTGTGTTCTCAAGTTGCCTTTTGTGTCATCACCGTTCTCTGACGTTCCCAGTTTGCTAGTGTTTGCCTGTTGCCTTACGCCTTATCGCAGCATCTCATTTTTCTTGTCTCTTGCTACTATTGTTCCTATTCAAGTAAGATGTATGTGTTGGGGGCGCCCTTAGCTCAGTTGTAGGGCGTCCCCCCTATGGGCCTCGGCCAGCAGCGGACCCGGGTTCGATTCCAGCCCGCGGTCGTTCTCTGCATGTCACTCCCCTCTCTGCCCCATTTCAACTCTGTCTCTACACTATCAAATAAAACATAAAAATGCCAAAAAAAATCTTTAAAAAAAAAAGATGTATGTGTGTCCAGGTCAAGTAGCGTGAAGTGAATAATACACAGATCTCAAGCTCGATAAGACTATAAAACTAAAACCTGCCATCTCCTTGCTTCTCTCTGCAACATGTGCTTTTCAGTGGTTGTGGTGTGTGTGTGTGTGTGTGTGTGTGTGTGTGTGTGTGTGTGTGTGTGTGTGTGTGTGTGTGTGTGTGTGTGTGTGTTTGCATGCATAAGCTATCTGTACTATCTCCTATGGTTGGTATATCATTGCAGAC
This sequence comes from Ammodytes dubius, assembly GCA_026122265.1. Classification (NCBI taxonomy): domain Eukaryota; kingdom Metazoa; phylum Chordata; class Actinopteri; order Uranoscopiformes; family Ammodytidae; genus Ammodytes; species Ammodytes dubius. Next base: position 27,873,193 of record CM047510.1, read on the forward strand.
AGCTGTCATATTGTTATAAGGCAGCCTCTTCCTCGGGAGCAGATGGTTGTTATACCTGTGTGGACCACTTATCCCCTTTGCTGCTATATATCAGATTAGTCTGACTTTGCAAGCTGTTAGTATGTACTTGTAGCATGATACGTGTTGTACAATTCAATCACTGCATGAATATACGGCTACTTTGACCCAATACACTTTGATTCAATATTTCAGAATTTGAAGAATTGGCAGAAGAAAGTACTTTGTAATACATGGACTCACTGGGGTTTTCCATCCATCTTTGTTTTACAAGAACAGTTTACGATTTGATTCCAGAAAAGGGAAACTAATGGTTACAGTAGCTGGGTAATGCAAAAAAAAAATCTTCTGGAAAATATCATCATATTATGCATGTGAAAAACCAGATGCCCGTGATAAGGGATTTTTTTTCGAAGTCATAAATTCGACTCCCTGACTGTAAGACCTTTAAGCAAACACAGTTCGGCCGACGCAGCCAAGGCCTCCTGCCAACGGAAAATATAAAACATTTGACAATTAGACTTGCAGCCAAGTGCGGAGAGAGAGAGAGAGAGAGAGAGAGAGAGAGAGAGAGAGAGAGAGAGAGGAGAGAGAGAGAGAGAGAGAGAGAGAGAGAGAGAGAGAGAGAGAGAGAGAGAGAGAGAGGAGAGAGAGAGAGAGAGAGAGAGAGAGAGAGAGAGAGAGAGAGAGAGAGAGAGAGAGAGAGAGAGGAGAGAGAGAGGAGAGAGAGAGAGAGAGAGAGAGAGAGAGGAGAGAGAGAGAGAGAGAGAGAGAGAGAGAGAGAGGAGAGAGAGAGAGAGAGAGAGGAGAGAGAGAGAGAGAGAGAGAGAGAGAGGCTATTGATGTAAGATGAAAATATGCAACCATGAAATCATATGTTTTTCGATGATATATTTTTGGCGTCCGTTCGGAATGGATATTTTTAAAAGATGATCAGTGGTTATTTGTCAGGTTAAGGGATGGGGTCAGAAAGGGGAAATACTTTGTGGATCATAAAACTTATTTCATTTGATCGGAATTTAAAATACTGTGTAGTGTACCTCTTTGTCCAAACATCCTACGAGGAACTTTTGAATGTTTATGAAACCGTCTCATGTTTTCCTTGGATGATCATGAATGACCTGTAACAGCAAACCAGACCATCAGTGAGAAGAAGGCTATTTTTATATAGTTATTATTATACATGCCTTTGCTTGGGTCGTTTCCCCGGGAACTTAGACAAAACTAATTACGGCAGGCAGACTGGAACATCCTTTGTTTCCTGAAAGATATCAAAGTTTATTTTGCCTCACCATCGTCATATTACCATTATTAATCTGACATAGTCATATAAATACATCACCTCATCCAATGCATCCTGCCGTCTCTCTTCCTGAACAAACAAACAAGATCTTTGGGACAGCAGACTTTGGTGTCGTAAAAACACTCTCGTTTTTGTCCAAAGGTGCCCTAGAATCAAGATACACTGAAAGTTCCTCATAGCCACTTTAAACATTTATAAAATATCTTCTCAATATCTGAATATAGGTCCCACTTTCCTTAACTGAACTGATTTAATCACACTCTTCTTGGGAGTATACCATAACTTTGGAATGCTACATTTGGCCAATAGTAAGTTAAATACTGGCAAAGATAGAATATTATGTAGAATGTAATATAATATAATAATAATGTAATATAATGTAGTTCAAAATTTGAGTCCAAGTTGAACATAAATAAACAACAGAATTGGGGTAATGGGATTAGCACATGGCTGCAACAATATACCAGCCTTCCCTGGTGGGACACAGCAGTGTGGAAAACCTCTTCCCCTCTGTTTCTGACTGTGTATCAGTTGTCTTGCCCCGTACGGAAACCTCACAACAGGCAGTCGACAGAGCAAAACTGACTCCAGATCAAAGTCACCCCCGACCTCGAGCCGGGCTGCAACTCAGTGGGCATGACCTTTTATAACCGTTTGGGAGCTGACATTTTGACAAGCACACAAGACACCAGTGTGTAAAGGTTTTTTTTATGAAATCAATTTTTGGCATTATTATTGTATTTAAATGAAAGATAAAGTAGTTCATATTGAAGGGGAAGAAATGGACTAAAAATGTGTTGCCGATTTTTTTTTTTTGGGAGAAATGTGTTTTCTTGGTGGATGCAGGGTTTCTCAGAGGACACTGGGAGGAGTGGGAATGCCGAGACAAAGACGACCAGTAGAGTAGGAATGCTGGTGTCCTGCTGAGCTAAGCCTAGCGGGAAGAAAGGAGAAACTGTGGGAGAGAGAGGGGAGAGAGGAGAGGGAGATGAGAGAGAGAAAGAGAGAAGAGCAGGAGAGAGAGGGAGAGGAGAGAGAGAGAGTACACCACACACACACACACACACACAGAGGGAGAGAGAGGGGAGGAGGTGATAGGATGGCAAAGGCAGGTCCCAGGGTTTTTAGGGGCAGAAAATGGAAAGGGTTGCCTGAGAAAAAAATCCTCTTCCCATTCACTGTTTTGTGCTCTAGATTTCACCTGCTTTCTCTGTATGGCCCGAGGGTGTTCCAGTTCTCCTTGGTGGTCCAATCAGTCTCTATACAGTGGTCGAGGGCATGGGAGTTAATGAGAAAGCTGTACTATGTGAGAGGTGAAGGTCCTTTTAAATAAGCTTTTTCTCTTTATTCAATAGCCCTTTATTTAGTCCTGAGGAGAGTGGGTGATGCCATTTTCACCCTCAAGGGCCTTTTATATTGAAACCAACACTCCCACTTCAGCCTGTTGTGTTTCTGACTGGATTTAGAGGAAGGATTGTAGATTAGATCGGAACCTTCTCAGTGAATTCGATCATGGATAAGGATCCCTTGCACTAATTTAGGAGATTGTGCTTGGAATGTTAATAATGTCCCTCTCCTGTGTAACTCTCTAACTTGACTATTTTTTTTACCATGCAGAGCAAGTACTTTCTATTATCTTTATGTAGAATGTTGAATAGATGAATTATTCCATTATTATTGTATCACTATTATTATAACTTCAACGTCTTTTGACTCAAGCTGTTCAGTATGATTTTTAAAGCCTGACATTAAGGTTTTGTAATCACCAGTTTGTTATTAAACCGTAAAGGTTAAATTGTACTTTATTAACATTGTCACTCGTAAGTCATTTTAGCATTACTGTAATGTTTGTGAACCATCATTGTACAATGACGATTACATGAAGCAAGATTGTGTTTCTATCTATTAACAACATTGCTTTATTCGCATCAGACTTTTCAAGTTTATAATCCATCTGTAGTTCTTGTCAAATATATCCCCCAATCTCATACACAATGCTTTGTTAACTTTAATTATATTGTGATGCATTTTCTTTTTATGCCTCTATATTCTACCCCATCTTGTAACTTGAAAATGTTTCCCATTTTCTTCCTACTGTCTTTCTTTAAAACGTGGCATGTTTGCATATATTCTTTGCATATGGGCATGTACAGGATTTATTGAATCAGGGTTTTGTCTGCGTGCGTGAGCAGTTCATGTTTTCAATCCAAGGCGGAGAGAGATTGAATCCGACCCCCTTTTCGATTTAAAACAGATCTTCAAAGCATCTGTATAAACGCAGCATCAGAGAAAACCCTCTATAGGAACCAGATAACTTGGAGTTAGGGGAACATGGACTTACACAGACTTAAAATGAAGAGCAAACACATTTTTTTTAAAGTAACTAAACATGTGATTTTTTTAAATGGGAAACCTCAAAAGATTTTGGAAGCTGTGTTTCTCATTCTAGCATTGGTGGTACAATGGATATATTGTTGGATGGAGAGATGGATGGATAGATAGATAGATAGATAGATAGATATATATATATAGATAGATAGATAGATAGATAGATAGATAGATAGATAGATAGATAGATAGATAGATAGATACTTTATTCTTCCCATTGGGGTATCCAATTCAGGTATAGGCCTATCCAGTATCATGTAGACAGTCAACAGACATTAACAAAGAATAAAAGTCAGTGAAAAGTCAAAAAAAAGTGAGAAATCTTAGACATACCGGTAATTAGAATTGCATGTAAAAAAAAAAAAGAGCTTGATTCATACCTTCTTGCAGACACCATGAAATACATTGACAGACAGACAGACAGACAGACAGACAGACAGACAGACAGACAGACAGACAGACAGACAGACAGACAGACAGACAGACAGACAGACAGACAGACAGACAGACAGACAGACAGACAGACAGACAGACAGACAGACAGGCAGACAGGCAGACAGACAGACACTAGTTGATACCATGAAATACATCATGATAGATCTATACCCTCTCCACTTCTTCTCCTTCTTGGTGAATCCAGCATGTTTCTTCACTGGTTGAATCTGAACCATTTCCTGTCTCCTGGTTCCTGGTTCAGTCCTGTGTGTCTGCTGGAGGCTTGAAGCAATTACAAGCCGTGGCCCGGGGGGAAATCACCCCTCCCTCCGCTGTGTTACCATCGGGCTCATTTTTCACAACACCGCCCCGGCCCGTTTGAAGTGTTGACAGAGACATTAAACACGAAGGCCTTCTGTCACTGACCAGAAGAAGTGTTGGGATGAAGGCTGAATTTAAAGCTACAGTGGGTAACTTTTTTGTTGCCACCGTGAGGAATTCTGAGTAATTACAACAACACTGTCGGCGATTCCAACATGAGGTAAAGCTCTGGTGATCGCGGATGGATTTTATTACTTCTGCTGTACGTCCAGGTTTTTTCTTAGTAGTAGAATCATAGGCTGAAAAATGTATTGGGCGCTGATTGGGATTTTTCTGAGCTCCTGCACCAGTGTCGGGGAGGTGACACCAGTTTGTAAAAGCTGCCATACTGAGAAATACAGAGAGAGTTTTGTGGAGCTGATAATAGGCTTAATCAACTTTGTGTGACTCATTTGGCAATGGCTTGAATTAAACCAACTTCAATTCATATGAAAAAAGTTACGCACTATAACTTTAACTAAAAAGAAAAGAAGAAAGATAAAAGTCAAGAAGATTCTTGAAACGGGATACAATGCACAAAATCAATTTAGGGGGAAGTAATGTTGAACATGAAGCTATTCGAAATTGGTTATCATTCCTTTGAAATAGAGACAGTTGAAAAGACAGTAATGTTGAGACAAGGACATATTGCTTTTGGGCTAGACAGTGTTTGGCATCGTTTAAACATGTTAACACTCTCAAACGTTTAAAATGATAAACCGAGAGGAAAGAGTGGGGGAAAAATAATGTGATTCATGAACACATCAAAATATTTGTTGTGGTGAGCTGAGCGGTCCCAGACGGATTTCCCCACAGCCCGAAAAAAACTGAAGACATGAGTTTACGATGCTGCCACTTTTCACTGCTCTCAGCCCATCTCATACTAAACAGAGGTCAGCCTTTCCACACACACACACACACACGCACGCACACACACACACACACACACACACACACACACACACACACACACACACACACACACACCACACACAACACACACACACACACACACACACACACAAACACAGGGGTGGGAGGGATATGGTCTGTCCTGCTGTCTCTGCTTTCCCTCCCTCTCTCTTCGCTTGCCTGTCTGCTTTGATTTCTGCCTTTCTTTTGCCGTTTCGTTCCTCCGTCTGCTTTTCGGCTTATGAAATTTGTCCTTTTACTGAAATCCAGAAGGCCCAGATTTAAAGCCCTTCTCCATTGCTGTAGGCACGGAAAGGGAGGGCTGCGTTTATCATTACTTCCAGGATATTTAAAGCCATAGTGCGAGGCATTTTGAGTTATGATACTACAACAACACTGTCAGCGCATATCTACATGAGGTATAAGCGCTTTGGTGGTCGCAAATGTCTTTTTTTTTACCTTCTGCTTGTACGTCCAGGTTTTTTTCTTAGCAGTAGAATCAACAACTGAAACATTTCTTGGGCGCTTCTTTGGATTTTTCTGAGCTCCTGCACCAGTGTCAGGGGGGGACACCAGTTTGTAAACGCTGCCATACTGAGAAATACAGAGAGAGTTTTGTGGAGTATGATAGGCTTAATCAACTTTGTGTCAAATCATTTGGCCATGGCTTGAATGTAGCCGACATCCGTTCATATGAAAACGTTACGCACTATAGA
>CM047510.1:27884324-27919324 GCA_026122265.1 Ammodytes dubius
ACAGTAACACTATAGGACAACGTTTTATAATACAATGACAAAACACAAAAGGACCACCCATAGTCTTGTAATAAACACATACTCTTGTCTGTCTGTATCACTGGAAAAGTGACCATGCAAATACATTTTTTTCTTTTAACATGACACACACACACACACACACACACACACACACACACACACACACACACACACCCACACACACACACACACACACACACAATCTAACTGTGATATTGATTTAGACAAGTATACACACTCTGATAAGGGAGACTGAGTCCCATGCGTACACACAGACACATGCATTACGTCAGTTCACACATACATGATATGCGAGACCCAAACACGACATCATATACTCAACCATATAAACATTTTCTTCCATATTTGTCAATCAGCTGACTGTTGATTCATAGCGACGTCTTGCTTTCACCCACTGTTACACATTTCTATGTATTTGTATGCCCTGTAAAAGCACTTTGAATGGCCTGGTGTCTGGATCGTGCTATATAAATAAACTATAGCCTTGCCCTGGCTTGCCTTGCCTTCAAGTGTGCACTGTGTGGCAGCATGTGTCATGAGGTCTGCTGTTGTTTTTACGTTGCACAGAAAGCGTTCAACCATCACTTCATTTCATTAGGACTTCAACATCAACAGGCCGTTAGATTTCACGGTTGAGACATGATTAGCAGGTTGCATCACTACGACGCAGCACAGAAAGGGGTCTGCTGCAGGATGTGTGTGTGTGGTGTGTGTGTGTGTGTGCGTGTGTGCGTGTGTGTGTTGTGTGTGTGTGTGTGTGTGTGTGTGGTATTTAAAAAAAAATAAAAAATTAATAGCATTTATTTTGGCCAGTTTTTTCATGATATCTATAACTGTTAATGTAAATCGGCAGGAAATAGTATACAATTGCCATTAGCCATCTTCAAATGGTCTTTTAAGTGCCAACAACCAAGTCCAAAATTTAAATATACTCAGTTTGCAATCATATAGTAAACAATGTACGTAAAAATATACTCCCAAGGAAAATTTGAAATGAATAACCACTAGTCTGAATTTTTGCAGATCAACTTAACAAACTTATCCACTAAGCGACTAATCATTTGAGATAATCTTAAATGTGTTTAAGGCCCACATTCCTTCATATAAAATGTGTTGGGTCATTCGGAGTTTAAGCCTGTTCTTGGCTCCGCTGTAGCCAAGTAGCTTTTGATATGAAATTTAAATGCATACTTTGGCAAAACGCTTGAATAAAACTTTTTTAAAACCTGTATTTATAAAGATTGCTGCTCACTAATTACCCCGTAATGTCTCCAGTGTATAATGGATGTTGGTGAGTAGGAGTGTGTTGCATTTTTTTTTATCGTCACCACACACACACACACACACACACACACCACACCCCACACACACACACACACACAAACTCTACATGACCCCACAGTCAGCTAGTAACAAAAATTTGCCAAATTAACCACAATAGATTCCATTGGTATAGGGGGAAAAACAATTACAGTAAGAGGCAATGAAAGACAACTTCTTCTTTTTCTGCCCGTACAGCGCTTTGCACTTCATTTGTAAAACTAAATGGTTCATTATTCTCTCTCTCTCTTCCTATCCGTCTGTCATCGATACATCCCTCGTTCATCCCGCTATCATTCTTTTTTTCCCCTCTTCTTTATTTTCTCTGTCTCCACGTTTCCATGGCTGCAGATGTGTGTTCTTAATAGTTCAAGTGTGGCTGTCATATCATGCTGAGGGCCAAACAAACACAATACAGCAACATGTGGACGGCACATGGATGTCAAGTCATAATACCTTATTATGTTTCTCTTCATGCCTTCAAACCTCTCTCTCTCTGTCTCCCACTCACCCACTCGCCCCTCTCCTTAAGTCTTTGTTCCCGGGACCTTTTCTCGTGGGGTGTTTTTCAAAACAGGCGTTATTGACATTGAAAAGTTTGAAAGCCCTAATCAAATGCAGGCTTCCCGGGCTAACTGAAACCATAAAGGGAGGGCAGAATGGGAGAGAGAAAGAAGGAGTGTGTGTGTGTGTGTGTGTGTGTGTGTGTGTGTGTGGGGGGGGGGGGGGGGGGGGGGGGGGGGAGACTTGGCTTCAGCATTAAAAGGCACAAAACAATTTTCAACACAAGCTGGTCAAGTGTATTTTCCAAATCTGTGGCTGTTTTCAATTGAAAGCGTTATATTGTTGTTTTTAGTGGGAGGTTGTTTGAATATTTCTTGGGACCAGCGGGGATATGAATGGCAAGCTATCACAAGGAACAAACATATATTTGTTTTATTACAGATTATTTTATTTATTTTCTATTTATTTATTACATAATCCTTAGTTCATTTGCAGGTGTTTCACACATTGTGTTATGTTTCAATTAATTTTAATTTTTAATTGTTTTGGCATTGACTGTGTGCTGTTACTTAAAGGAATACTTCACCCATACGGAATCGGCGTTCTATCATTATAAAATCGCTATTATAATATAATGATTGAGGATTTTCTTCCCTCAGTCTTCCCTCAGTCTTCCCTTGGCCCAGCTGTCCTGTTAATCCTAACCCTACATTTTACCATGTGTGATGTCACTCATGGTAAAATGTAGTGTTAGACAGTGAGACCATAAAACACTCTTTCTGCCTTTTCTCAGGCTAGGATGAACAGATTTCTAAAAAAAATGCACATGTATACTACATAGGATCTTAGAGTTCAATACACCTTCATATGTCCACCGGTGAAGTAGGTCTTTAAATCCCTGGCCTTAATTTTTCTTGTCATTACGAAAATGCCTTTTGGGCAAAGTCAAAGTTCAAAGTATTACAATTATGTGTTATTACTGTTATATATGTTTATTGAAGAGACTCAAGGTTCATTTTAGAAGACACAGACACATATACAACACACATAAGTTAAAAAAATAAAGACAAGAGAGAGAGAGAGAAAGAGAGGGAGAGGGAGAGAATGGTTGTATTTTTGGAGTCTTGAAACTGTGAAGAAATCTCAGTTCTAGACATTTCTGCGAGGGAGGTGGACGCGCCAAACGGTAGATCCAATCTGAGCTCCCTCTGTTTGGTTTCGCATCGTCTCACAGTTTATTGACATTGCTGTGCATGCCTTACACACACACACACACACACACACACACACACACACACACACACACACACACACACACACACACACACACACACACACACACACACACACACACACACACACACACTGCTGTTTTTGTTGGCCTGTGGAGGCTGAGACCTGCACTGTGTCACTGTGACTGTGGGCAGAGAGAGAGAGAGAGAGAGAGAGACCAGGTGCATTGTGTCCCTCTGTATGTTTGTGTGGGAGAAAGGGAGATAGGCTTGACCTTGTATGTTCTTGTGTGTGTGTGTGTGTGTGTGTGTGTGTGTGTGATTTTCCCATATTACCAGCCCTGTCTCGACCATAGAGTATATTGAGGTCGCCGTAATTCAAGAAAAAAACATTATATATTTATGTACAATCGCACTATTCTGTTTTATGTCATTCTCGACGTAGTTGTTGAGGCACATTCGCTGTGTGTGGCTCAAGAGAAGGTTAGAGGACATTGTTCAGTGTATAGTAGTGTGTTTGTTAACTTTGCCAGTTGATTACTTACAATAAAACAATACTTTTTTGTATTATACGTTTTCAGATTTTTTTGAATACATACGCACATTTGGCAATATCTAACTAATATTGCGTAAAATTCTATTTCTCTAAAAAACAAAAATCGAGATTTTATGGAAGCAAAATAGACAGACATTTCAAAAGTAACCAACAGTGTTTCTACCTGCCCTGTTCAGTGCATAAGAACATATGGGAGGGAGGAATGTACAGTAGGCCATAAACTGGATTTGAACATCATCATATTATGAGCACATGGGGAGCACCTCCTTACTATGTTCAACTTAAACAAAGCCTATACAACCTTTACAAGGAGAAAGCCGCCCCACTCACATAAACCACACATGACCGCATTTACAAGCCACTTCAAAAACCGTTCACATTCTCCGTGAATTAGACGTTGCGCTTTTTTTTTACTAGTCTTACACGCAGTCGTTTTTTAAACAATCTTTTAAGAATTGCCCCCAGCATTGAGACTTCAATGGTATACAGGCAGTGTGATGGAAGCGAAAGTAGATTTTAGAAAAACCACACGTACACAAATTCCACTTAAAAAAAATCCCAAACTGTGATTACAAAACACAAACCCGCTGTCCCAAAAAAATGTGCTGTTTCCTTTTTCAGGCTTTTGGTTGAAGCTAGTAACTAGTGTTGTGTGGTGTGTGTGTGTGTGTGTGTGTGTGTGTGTGTGTGTGTGTGTTGTGTAGGTCTGCTGTGCTAAATGACAGGGTGGCTGTGCAGAATGACAGCCGGCAGCTTGATAAATGGGACGTTAATGAGAGGAGAGACGGACTAGCGCTCAGGGGAATGAAGCTCTTGTACCATATATTGCTCACATGGGCCCAGGACTTGCAGGGGCCACTAGTAGCTATGGAAACTACAGTCCAACACAATGTAACACAGCACAGCATAATATATTCGTATAAATGTATTTCTTAATAGGGGCGGATTTTTACCTAATATTTCCTTTTTTGCCTCAACAGAATTCAACAGACCCTCTGTATTTAGAAGCTCATCTTTTTTCAAAAGTCCATCAGGATTTTATTGAAGGCATAGTTAAAGGCCTGTGACATCACAGAAAGAGAAATGTAGGGTTAGACAGTGAGACCATAAAACACTCTGTCTGCCTTTTCTCAGGCTACGATGATCCGATTTCCTTTTTTTTTTGCACATTTATACTTCATAGCAGGGACGTTGGAACTACTTTCTGAGGGGGGGTGCTGTAAATTGGCCGAGGTGCAGCGCTATCAGACAAAGCAGTAGGCTACTGGTAAAATGAGCAATCTATAACCATGATAAAATAGCCTACTTATATCTAAAATAGCTATTAAAACAAACTATAAAAGCAAATAACATTTATGAATTTCCAAAGTATCCTATAGCCTTTTTTTTTTATCCTGAATTTGAACGATGTAGGTTTTGATTAAACATTGGGTTATGACAACAATTGTGACAGTGGGGGTCTGGGGGTACTCCCCCAGAATTTTTTGAGCATTAAATGCTTAATTTCCTGCATTCTGGTAAATTTTTATTCACCGATTTGTTCCTTTTCTGCATAGCCTACATTTGTATTCTTGAGCCCCGGCGCTGTGATCGGTGAATGATAACCGGGGCAGTGCACGTCACGTTGTCGAGGGGAAAGCTTCCGCGATATCCGTTAGTTTCAGTTTACAGCCGACAAAGTTACAATCACAACGACCGCATAGACAGCGCATGGACAGCGTTTTAATGAAGCCTCTCATTCTTATTATCATAAGGGCATTGAAGCAAATTATGAAATCTTAACATTACGGCGGCCCTGCTGGTGCGTAAAAGGACAGCGCAGTTGGCAATCTCTCCTCAGCAGTGCAAGCCACAGCAAAAGTCCATCCCACAGCCGATTCCTGCCTCTGATACGTTGACTCGCAACATAATGACTGTTCCACCCGAAAAAATAAAATAAACACAAGTTGGACACAGGCCCAGAAGCTGAATGACCGCTCTGGTAACGGGCAGTCCATTACTGGACGCCGAATACTAGACCCCGAATATAAGACGACCCGACTTTTTTACGACCTTATGAAGTGTTAATATGTTCGCCTTTACTTGATGCATGCGCGCTCACCGGCCGGCGGGGACACAATTCTTATCAGCGGTAACTTGGCACGATACCGGCACACACCTTGGAGGAGCAGGTGCGCAGGTGAACGTTGCATCCTGTCAGCGCGTCTCTCTCTCTCTTTCTCTCTCTCCCCCTGGGGCAGGGCGCTTAGCAGACTGGATTTTTAATGATAACCTAATGCTCATTAGTGCGCGCCCCTCAGCACTCTCACCTACCGAAGTGCGCATGGGAAGGCGGGGCACAACCGTAATCTCGTCCTGGGCACGGTGAAGAAATGCGACGGGCATATGTAATCTAGCCTACATAGTATACTGTATAGCCTATAAACTATATATATTAGGCCTATAGTGTTATGCTCTGTCAAGTTGATGTGAGGGAGCAGGAGATGGGAAAGAGAGGACTTAGGCTATGAGATTGTTTACAGAGCAATCGCGGGAGCACAGGGCAAAGTGTAGGGGGGCGGAGAGGGGGTGCAGGCGGTGGTGAGGGGGGGTGCGGCCGCACCCCCCGCACCCCTACTTCCAACGTCCATGCTTCATAGGATCTCCGAGTTCAATACACCTTCATATTCCAACCGGTGAAGTAGGCCTTTAAGTGTTATTGAAGTGCACACACACACACACACACACACACACACACACACACACACACACACACACACACAAAACACACACACACACACACACACACACACACACACACACACACACACACACACACACACACACACACACACACACACACACACACACAACACACACACACACACACACACACACACACACATTTTTACTTTTATTTATTTTATCAGCCGTATTTCCATTTGTTTAGTTATATCTGAAGTTATTTTCTTCTTCATTCTCCTGTTAAAAATAATACATTACTACCGTTTATTTATCTTTATCGATCTCTTGCTTTCAATACTTTTAAATCTCCAGATAAGATGGGGAGAGTGTGGGGAGAGGGAGCAAATAACCACAATTTCACAATTTCACCTAAATTAAATACAAGCTGTATCCTCCTCCCATATGGACAGGCCTCCTCCTAAAGGGTCTGGGGGCTGTTCTGATTGGTGACTGGGTAGTGCAACCTGGAGCAGCAAGTCTTCTCCCAATGGTTTGAAGGCGGCTAGGACAGGAACCTCCCTGAGCTCATACAGCTTGATAGAATTGATTAAAATATATATATATAAAAAAAAAAATTAAAAAAAAAAATATATAAAAGGAAAAAAATAATAATAATAATAATAATTGAGTGAAAATAATAATGAAACAACACAAAAAACAAACAAAACATTGTTTTTGTTGCCTTATGTTCCTGCACTGTCACTTCTGTGGGCAGAGATAAAGGAGAGAGTGACATATTTTCCCTCTGTATTTTGTGTTGGAGTAAAGGAGATAGTTCTTGACCTATGTATTTTTATTTATTGTTTTGTTTGTTTTTGATTTATATTACATGTTGACCATAATATATTAGTCGTAATTAAAAATTATATATTTATGAATCGCACTTTCTGTTTTTGTCATTCTCACTAGTTTTTGACCACACGCTGTGTGGCTCACAGAATAAACATTGTTCATATAGTAGTTGTAATTCATATATTTACAATCCATAGTATTAACGTTTTCAGTTTTTTTCATACCCTTTGCATTTACTTTTTTTTTTTCTCTAGAAACAATCAGATTTTATGAGCAAAATGACAGACTTTAGTACCTAATGTTTTTGGTGTTCAGTCATGATATGGTTCAATAATGGATATTGAAGCCATATTTGAGACACAGGGGAGCACCTCCCTTGTTAACCGCTATACATCCTTTACTATAAAACGTTACAAAAAAATACAAAAAAAAAACATTATTTTAAATTTTGTTTTTTTTTATTATTTTACTACGATGTTTTTACAATTTATTTAAAAATTGCCCTATTGAGACTTCAATTATATACAGCTGTGGATGGAAAAGTATTTAAAATACCATAATGTACAAATTTAATAACTGTTTAAAACAAACCCGCGAAAATGCCTTTCTTTTTCATTTCTATGGTGAAGTATAACATTGTGTGTTGTATGCTTTTGTCATTTCTTTGTTTTTGTTTTTTTTTTTTTATTTGTTTTGTGTTGTTGTGTTGTTGTGTGTGCAGGGGGCTGTAGAATGACACCGCAGCTTGAAAATGACTACATGAGAGGAAGACGACTACACTCAGGACATGAAGCTCTCACCATATATGCTCACACCAACTCCACCACTATAGCATGAAACACAGCCAACAAAACTACAACACAATGTAACACAGAAGCAATGACTTTGCTTTGTATTTTTTTTACTGGGCCGGTTTTCCTAATATTACCTTTTGTAAAGTTCATGACCCTCTTATTTATGAGTCACCTTTTCACAGTCTATGTTGATTGAGCTATATTAAAAAAAAAAAATATAAAAAAAAATAAAAAATAGTTTTTTTAAGTGGGATTTGATTAGGAACCTATGCATAGTTAGTTTACCTTATGGAGATGGTATCAAGTGCATCACTACAAGGAGTTTTGGGGAGACGTCACTGTAGCAGAAGCGTGCCTTGTATGTTGGAGAGGGGGCCAGCAGAAACCTTTTTTTTTTTTCTCCCTGCTAGTAGTTTGCCGCCAGACAGACGTTTATTTTTGCACCTTTTTCAAGCGTAGTTCGGCCATGTATTCCTACGCCAAGTCACTCTGGTGCAGTGCAGCGTATCAGTCTGTCCTGAGAAAAACTGCTGATTTGTGGACTTGAAAAAAAAGTGCAAAAATAAACAGCTGTCTGGCGGCAAACTAAATCGGTGAAAAAATCCTATTTTTAGCGTAATTTTTTTGTTAAGCATTTATATATGTGGCGAGAAAACATTTTTCTACTCGCCCCTTCTGCAATAGTACAATGCTGACTTCTGCTACAGCCAAGTCTCCCTCAAACTCCTTATAGTGACTGCGCTGTTCCATCTCCATAAGGTAACACACTAACTTTGCATAGGTTCCTCATCAAACCCCACTTCGAAAAAATACTGATTATCCCTTTACATGTTCTAAAACTATGGGGTTATGGTTTAGCTCCATTTTGGCCACAGTCCTACCTGCTTTGGGTCCTTCTCTCTCTCCTCACATGACGTACAGAAATATGCTTTCATGGTTCTGGACTGAAGGCAAGCGACTGTGTGTCTCCTCTTGGTCTAAGGCTGAAGAAAAGTTTAACAGCCCTCATATTAAAGGATAGAAAAAAGTTTTTTAGTA
This sequence comes from Ammodytes dubius, assembly GCA_026122265.1. Lineage (NCBI taxonomy): Eukaryota > Metazoa > Chordata > Actinopteri > Uranoscopiformes > Ammodytidae > Ammodytes > Ammodytes dubius. Next base: position 27,893,327 of record CM047510.1, read on the forward strand.
TGCCGAGAACCTGGCTTATAGATTGAAACCCTACCGACCACATTTTTTGATATAACTGCTTATTCTGTAAATACAAATACAGGAAAAAGCATTTAACAAGATTTGTATTTGCTGGTAATGAATTGGTACCTCTCTCGGACACCACACACACACACACACACACACACACACACACACACACCACACACACACACACACACACACACACACACACACACACACACACACCACAACACCACACACACACAGTCTTGGATCTCTTGATTGCCTTTGCTGTGTCTTTTTTAAAGGAGGGACGTTACATTGAGATTATGGGTCTGTCTGATTCCATTATAATCAAACAGTGTCTGAGGAATCCCAATGTTATGAGTCACCGTGTGTCTGTGATCTCACCACCGGATCACGCCACAGTTCTAAACCCTATTTTTGTTGTTTTTACCGCACTTGTCAGCACATTTCCTAACCGACAGTTCCAGTGCCAGGAGAGAGAGTTTCTGGCCCTTCTACAGTGACACATACTGATTATAAGGGCACACTCACACTATAGGCATTGTAGGTACCGGGCCCAAGCGTGATTGACGGCTAAAGTCTAGTTCATTTGACCAGTGTGAGTGCTCCTGTACCGTACTCAAGCACGGTACACTTCCCTGGCCCTGGCCCGGTTGGAAGAGGTGAGCTTGGTGTATGAATGTGTGTATGATTGGGTGAATGTGTAGAAAACAATGTAAAGCGCTTTGAGTCTGTGAAAAACCAGGGAAAAGCGCTATATAAGTGGAGTCCATTTTACATTTACTCTTCACGTCAATTTATATGAGACTGTTCCCTGCTGCGACCCTATATGTCCATACTGCGCGCTACAGACATTCAAACACATGTTGTAGGAGGTTTCGTGTTGGTCTGATGTGGAAGTGGAATGTTTGCTATAAATTTAGCCGGACGAAAATATAAAAAAAATCAATCGGATACAAATACGTTCCAAATCCCAAACCTGCACGTACGTGGTGACGTATTGGCAAGAAGCAATGGTGCATCTATCTATCCATCTATCTATCTATCTATCCATCTATCCATCTATCGCTCTATCCCTCTATCTATCCATCCATTCATTCCTCACTCTAAGTTCTCATGTAACCACAGAGGCCCATTAGTTGCCCTCAAAATATTCTCTCACTTTTCCAGTTCCCTAATAAATATCCTAAAAAAAGACCTTGGCAACGGCTTCTGAAACTATTTGGTCTCTTTGTAATTTACCAAAATCGTTAACTGTAGAGCTGTGATCAGTTTTATAGTTTTCAACCAAGCATGGAAAATGATACAGTCTGAAAAATGCAGTCTCGGTGGTCTTAAGACATTCCAAAATCTCACTTTCTATTGGGGTTTCCTCTGTGCAGCTCAGAACAACACACATGTTCAAACCCTAGAACAGGGGGAAGCCTGTGGTAGCCATGGGGACGGTCGTCTGTGTTTTCTCACTGAGTTTTTCGCGGCGGCGGCAGCGTTGACAGGGGTGTCATCTGTCCGCCCGCCCTTCGGAGGCCTCTTGACTGTTGGTCACACAAACGTACGCGTTGTCCAACAGAAGCCCATTACAGGAGCGCAACAACCGCTAGCTGTCAGTTAAATCATCCATTAAAAGCCAATTCAAATTGTTCAGTGCGCCCGCAAAAATCCGTTTGCATGTCGGAAAAAAAAAAATCCAGGATTAGACTGAATGAAAGAAATGTCTGGAAGTGTGTTTGATCAATCATGTTTTCTTGGACAACAGTCATGGAAATATAGAGTGGAGTTAGTCGTGTCCAAAAAAGTTGAAGTAAAACATGGTAATGCTTTTGGTTAATTTTTTTTGAAATAAGTTATGATGAAACTGTATTAATATTAAAGCTTTATGTAGCACACAGGTAAGGATCTTGGATTTTGGCCAAAACATTTAAACATTTACCTGTATATCTAAACTTGTTTCATAGTATTATTTAAAACATAAGGCAAGGCACGTTTATTTATATAGCACAATTCAGACACAAGGCCATTAGAAGTGCTTTACAGGGGCATAACATACATCAAGATTAGACATTAGAAATTGCATTAATAAGATAAAAAAAACACATCTATATTCAAGATAACACATATAGACATAACATAGATCACGATTAGCGTTTTTAACTTGCCTGCTGACACCTCCCGTGATATATTTCAGGTGTGGGACAAACTTGCATTGATAGACAGCTAAAGTAGGGGCAAGGCAAACGCAGGATATTTGTCTTCTCATTTTGTGGCCTAGACCTTGTATTTACATGTCATTACTGACCCATACCGCTCCACAAAGTGTCCATTCATTCTGGCTGTCCCTCTCTGCGCTGCACTGTTACCTACCCACACACTGCTACCTTTCCTACAAGACCCCCAAATCAGAAACCACCATGCCCAAAGGCAATTAGCTATTTAACATATCCACCGGTTATCCATGCAGATAGATTGTGACAACTTCCTGACTCAAATCACTGGAGACATGTTATTAAATTGGGTTTTTTAAGATAGGTTAACCACTGTATAGGATGTATATTCAAAACACTACATCACTATAATGTTGACAGATGACAGTTAAGAAACGAATAGCCTCTCCAACTATTAGCCTCCGTCCCTGCATACATTTCTCCGTCTTACACTCAACTCTCTCTGTTTTTCTTCCATTTAAAGCGGACATATCATGAACAACTTATTTCTTTCAGTGTTTTTGAACACATATTTGGGTATTTGGTGGTGTCCCGACTCCCGACTCCCTACCAGCCCATTAAAAGCAGAAATAAGACAACCCTGCTAGTTTATATTGGATTGTTAAGGTTTGGGTTGTTACGCAACACTTTGCAGCTCATAAACATGTCATGCTTCCTATAGTTAGCCCCAACTGAGACACCAGAGGTTAACTTTCCTCAGGCAAGCAGCGGACACTCCTATGTAGATCTAGCCAATCAGAGCAGACTGGGCTTTTTTGAAGGGAGGTCAGATGCTGAAACAGAGCATTTTGGACGGAGGGGGAAAAAGACTGGAAAAAGGCAACTAATAAATATGCAGTGATAGAAAAATTAAAAAAAAATCAAACAATAAACTATGAGAACCGCTTCTAGTAGACACCTTAAATACACATTTGAACCCGAAAATAAGCATTATATATCCCCTTTAAGTTTGTGTCCTTCCCTGACACCACTTTCCCTCTGTTGATGGTGTGTGTGACAGCTGTCATTAATGAGCCTAAATCGGGCGGGTGGGCCTGCACCAGTTGGCTGAGTTGGCGGGGAGAGTAAAAGTAAGAGTAGCTCGTTAGCATGTCAGATTCAAAGTGCTGAAAACAGGGCGGCTAAGAAAATGTGCCCCTTATGAAATTCAACCCACTGCGTACAAATACAAATAGCCCCTAACACACACACACGCATATCAAGTGGTCGCTTGTGAGCACTTGTGGATTGAATGTGTTGGTGAAAAGAGAGTGTGAAATGGGGTGGGTGTTGTGTGTGTGTGTGTGTGTGTGTGTGTGTGTGTGTGTGTGTGTGTGTGTGTGTGTGTGTGTGTGCGCCGCTGTGTGTGTGTGTGTGTTTTGCCCAGTCTTGCTTGCTGACTTGCATCATTGGTGACCCACATTCCACACTGGTCGGCTCATTGACACGCATAGCCATTAAGCGGTGTTAGGAATAGCTTAGGAATAGTTTTAATACTTTATGATGCACACGGGTCAAACGAGCACCCCCAAGAATTTAACGAGTATATTAACATACCAGTCGTTTATAAAGTGGTTGGATCTGCGCATTATTACTGTATGTGACGCACCCAAGAATATTATTAGCAAATGAAGTAAGAAGCTAAACAACTAATGCATTCTAATCATTAACTGTTAATTAGTTTTAATTGGTTAAGGGAGAGAGTGTGTCTGTATTGTATCAGTAGTCTTGAGACATGGAGCCCTGAGGGGGGACATGTGGGAATAAGTAGCCCGGTTGTTTAGCATGACGTCAGCCAGTAAGTGAGACATCTGGGTGCTGAGTGATAGCAGGGAGGGGAGAAGGGAAAGAGACACATTAGCTTTGAATTTCATAGTGGAGGTTTTTCTTTAAGTAAATTAATAGTATATTCATATTTGTTTACTAACATACAGTACATTGAAAGGATGGATCGCAAATTATATTAAACCTGCAGTGTGTAGATTTTGGGTTTTATTTCCTTGCAGATTTTGTAGAAAGTAATTATAATATCCATAAGTACATTTAATTTAGTGCATAATAGATGAAAAAAAGTTTTGAATTATTTTTTTTCCCTTAGAAAGGGGTCTCATATATGTCCATATTTCTGCATATTTTGGACCAAAGCCTAGTGCCGCCATCTTGAAAGTGTCATAGTTGGAATGTCATCAAGTGCATTGTTTAAAATTTAGAATTGTTCTTGTCCTTGAAGGCCACTGTAGCTTCTGTTATTATTCGAAAGGGGTGGGGTTACCCAGGGAGTAGTGCATTCTAGAACTTTGTAGAACTTTCTTGATGATGTCATATTACACACTGCACCTTTTAAATTAACAATATAAATTTGTGGAAACATCTTGGGCCACTAGCTTGCATTTATTTATATGTACCTTTTATTAAAGATAACAACTTGACTACAAGAGTAAAACAAAAATATCCTGGATAAATTAATTACATAATTCTGATCTTAACCATTTTAAGTATTTGATTAACTTTGAACTAATCCAGAATGGATCCAACTTTCAGAACCCAACTTTAGTACTAGATTTTTTTTTAACCTGATGCTTTTTTTCTGCCAAATTCCTTACAAACACAAGAAATTTGATGCTTGGATACAGAGTTGCACAACACTGCCACACACACTGCACACACACACACCACTCACTCACTCACTCACTCACTCACTCACTCACTCACTCACTCACTCACTCACTCACTCACACACTCACTCACTCACTCACTCACACTCACTACCACACTCACATCACACACACTCACACTCACTCACTCACTCACCACAGCCACACACTTACAAGACCTCACATGAAACAGGGGGAAAAGTTACGCTGTGTTGCAATACCATACACAATACATACTTATCCAACACATAAAACACAAAAAAATACTCCCTTCAGTTTATCCATAGTGTCCTTTCCTCTGTATGTTCCTTCATCAGATGTTCTAGGTTCAAACAGTCAGTCAGCCACAGCTTGACCCTGCCGCAGTACTCACAGATTAATGAGGTCTCAGTGTAGGGTTAGGGTTAGTACAGGCACTCAATTAGACCTTTCAACAAGCCAAACCTCAGCTGATAACCAGCCAATTAGAAGGCCTTGTACACACACACAGCGCACACACACACACGCCACACACACACACACACACACACACACACACACACACACACACCACACACCACACACACACACACACACACACACTCACACACACACAGCTGCACACATTGGAACATTCCACAGGCAGGTGGCAAAGGGAGGAGAACTGTGTGCCAAACACATTGACTATCGGTCAAGGCCAGCTGGGCTGGGAGGGAGGGTTAGTAACGGTGTGTGTGTGTGTGTGTGTGTGTGTGTGTGTGTGTGTGTGTGTGTGTGTGTGTGTTGTGTGTGTGTGTGTGTGTGTGTGTGTGTGTGGCTGTGTGTGTATGTGATGTGCTACGGTGTGTTGATGTGTTGTCTGTGTGTGTGTGTGTTGTGACTGTCTGTGTGTGTGTGTAGTTGTGTGTGTGTTGTTGTGTGTGTGTTGGTGTTATGTGTGGTGTGTGTGTGTTGTGCATGGTGATGTGTGTGTGTGTAGTTGGAGTGTGTTTGTGGGACTGTGTGTTGTGGCTGTGTGTATGTGTGTGTGTGTATGTTGGGCAACAGTGTTATGTAGGGAGTGTGGGTAATAATGGCTACATGTCACCAACCTAAGTCCTTTTCACAACTTCAGGTTTGATTGATTATTTATCTAACCTTTAGTGTTATCAATTCAAATTGTGGTTTGTCGGAATGAAAAGGCTTGTAAACCAAAGGGACTTGATTAGGTCAATTTTCCTTATCTATTCATTTATAAAATATAAGTTATATATATATTATACTATATATATATTGCTCTGCTGGAAAGTCAACAGTGCCTTTTAAACATGCCTCTATTAGCTGCACTCTACACTGTTTTCCAAGTCCATATCTTTGAAACTGAGCTCCTATATGTGGATATGGTGAATCGTAAATGTTTATTATAGACATGGGATCCTTTTAATATTGCGGGGTGATGACGTAATGCAATGTATAAAACTAAAGACGACATCACTGCTAAGTTTGAGCCAACAGAGACAATTACAATGGAAAGACGCCCGGGTTGATTATTCAAATAAAGCCATCTGGAACTAGAAAGACAGTAATTCTAGAATGAATAATAGAAAAAGAATAACAAGAAGAGATAAATGAGGTGACGCATACTAAAATCCACACATTAAAGTACATACATGCGTGAGTGTCATCCAAGAAGTGTATATCCGTGACAGGCATTAGTTGAGGCTTGAGTAAGGCACTCTACACCTCCCCTTGGCACTTTTTTACACGCCTTATCTTGATGTGATGTCAAATCACCATTCATCAACGTGAACTGAAGACAGTGCTTGGGCTCCGTCAGCGCAGCCCACACAGTATTTTTTTTGAGGAGAGGAGAGGAGAGGGGACAGAGTGGATTATGGGTAATCAGAGCAAGAACTTTAGAAAGACAGAGACTGGTAAAGATGAGCAGGAATGGAATGCAGGGGGAGGGAGGGAGGGAGGGAGGGAGGGGAGGGATGGAAGGGAGGAGGAGGAGAGAGGGATAAAGGAAAGAAGAGAGAGAAAGGGCTGTCAGAGGATAATGGAGTAGCAGCATTTATCAGTCTGTGGATCTTTCATATAGGAAAGGGAGGGAGAGAGAGAGGGACGGAGTGAGAGAAGAGAGAGAGAGATAGACAGCAGAGAGAGAGAGGACTAATACATATGATGGGTGAGTGAACAAGGCAACACAGAGGTCATAAGCATCCCACTGAGGTTTTTCTTCAGCTTTTAACAAGCCAAACGAAAACCTGTTTGAGTCATGAAGCGTCTCCGTAGATGTATTTGTCGAGGAACTGTACATGTTATTTTTTAATAATCAATTCATCCTACTCATTAGTTTTCTTTTTATTGCGTTGTCAGACCTACAGGCAAACCCGATTAAATAGCTTATTCCAGGTTCAGTTTACATTTATGGGGAAAAGCAGTTCTGTTTTGATAAGGAGATAATGTTCTTTGAAATGTACTTGCTCTACCAACTTAATAAAATGGCGGAATCACAGGTAATCTCCAATAAATCGTCTTTCTACCTAGAAACAACTAATATTCCCTACAGCTGCAGCTTCACATTCTTTAAAGGTGCAGTCAGCGATTCTGAGAACAGTTGTTGTCCAAATCCTAATTTGAATATCAGTGACTATCTTTTCACGATCCGCTACCTGTTCGTACTGTGTGCTTGCTGAAAAAATTTATTTCATAGCCTAGGCTCTGTAAAACAGGCATGTTGTACAGCTACGGTGGTTAGTCCCGAGCCCCTTCGTTTTACATGCCAGTTTACAGAGCTTTGATGTGTATTAAACATGTGTTAGACTGCAAATAAGTGAGCTAGACCTTATATGCATACATTTTCCATTTTGTGGCAATGTTGTATGTATGTCCTGTCAATAAACAATAAAAATATGATAAAATAAAAGGCAGGTTAGACTCATTACAAAATCAGCAATCGGGGGAGATCGGTGCAGCCCTATGAATGACTATAGGAGGACACACTAATATAGCTTCTTGGCATCGCAGTGAACAAGACAATGAGTGCAGTGAGAGATGGAGAGAATGGAGCGGAGGGAGGAGAGAAGACTGATCAAGAGGGGTTGGAAGAGAGGAGAGACAGACACAATGAAGACAGACCCGAGAATGTGATGATGAGCAGAAGAGGGAGTGAGGAGAGGAGAGAGAGAGACGAGTGAGGATGCTGCTCCTTCTACGTATAGTGTGTCAGCCAGGGTGTTTTTCCCAGACCACTCGCTTGTCCCCTCTGTTTGACCCTGTTTTATGGCCCTTTTACGGCCCTTTGCACACTGTAGCTTTGGCCAGAATATCCCTCTCTCTTCCTCTCTCCTCTCTCTCTCTCTCTCTCTCTCTCTCTCTCTCTCTCTCTCTCTCTCTCTCTCTCTCTCTCTCTCTTCTCTTCTCCAGGGCTCTGTTTCCCTCATCAGAAGTTACCCCCATCTCCAAAGCCTCAGGCGGGGTTAGGGTCGAGTCGTCTGGCCTCTTGCAACCTGGTTCTACACACTAATTCACACCAGATCAAAAAAATAACGTGGTTTTAGTGTTGTGTGTTGTGGTGTGTGTATTGTGTGTGTGTGTGTGACCCGCCATACACTTTCTCACACGGTCGGTCATCAAAGGCTCTGCCAGTAAAACGTCGGGGAAAAGAGAGCACGTTTTCCTCATATTTTAAACATTAGTATAAATATTAATACTAATGTCAGTTAAAAAGGCTTTTTGTATTTAAACTATGTTATAGACATCCGCATCCATTATTCAAGATGTTTTTTTGGCTACCAGAGAGGCAGTGGTGGAAATTATACAACATATTAGTGTACAACGTTTTTACTAAACAGATGTTGGATACATACAGCCCTTTTTTCATTTTATTAATCAAAAAAAGACTATGTACAGGTCTTAAAAATTAATTTTCTGCATGTTTTTAAGAACAAAATGTATCATAAATCAGACAATTAACAACATATGAACAAACCCTTCTGTAATAACCTTCAGAACATTGCGAAGAATGATTATGGAAAGTTTAGTTGATGTAAGTTTAGTCTATACTAAAGTACATATGCTGGTCATTTTTCTACATTTTACAATAAAAAGCTCCATATTTAGTGTGCGTTTGGGGAGATAGTGTGTCAGGATGTATGTGAAACAATTCTCCTGTCTCTACTATAAGCCAGGTTGAGCGTACTGTTGTTCCGCCAGCTTTACCTCTACACTTACTCACTTACTGGAAATAATTTATGAGCATTTTCCGATCCCGGAAAATCTCCTAAACTCCACGGTTGAACTGAGAGAAACCTGGATGAGGAACAGTCGATGTATGGACATACCTCTCTGAGTTTCCTTTCAAACGTCTTTAGGTTTATACTTTGATAAATCTAGGTGCTCAAAGCCTAATTTGATCCAGCACAGACCGCGTGTGTGTGTGTGTGTGTGTGTGTGTGTGTGTGTGTGTGTGTGTGTGTGTGTGTGTGTGTGTGTGTGTGTGTGTGTGCGGCGTCACAGATTAGAAAGTATGTGTGTGTGTGTGTGTGTGTGTGTGTGTGTGTGTGTGTGTGTGGAAAAGGCTGCACTCATATATAGCCTTGCAATTTTTCAGACTGTATGCAGAATCCCCACTGCTCCCTCTTAACATATAGCCCTCTCTCATTCTAACCTCATGGTCTCTCTGCCTTGCTCACTGATCCAGGAACACACACCCCTCCCTGGGGAGGATTACTAAAGCACAGTGGCTCGTTTGTAGCGTGAAATGTACCTTTAAAGGCCCGTACAAAGCTTAACCCTTTGATGCCAGACAGCTGGTTTATTAAAGGTGGAGTCAGCAATTTCTGTAGAACGTTTGTTGTCAATTTTCGTTTTGTTAAAATCGGTTAATATCTCCTCACGATCTGCCAACTTCTGTTCTGTGTGTGTGTGCGCTGAACACAAATCCAGTGTTAATACATAGCCTTAGCATCTTGACATGGGGAAAGTTTGGTAGCTATATGGTTGGCCCCTATACCCCTTGTTTACATACCCGTTAACAGAGCCTATAGGTTTTGTATTAACACTGATTTTCACATAACATGAGTTTGACAACAAGCATGTTCCAGAATCACTGACTCCACCTTTTAAAGGGTTAAAACCAGGTCCAGATAAAGCAGGGCTGTGATATGTTTCATTCTCTCCTCTCAACTCTTTAGCTTGTCCCCATCGACCTTTCGTTTGTCAGAAACCCGCTAAAGCCCAAAGCTGCTCTGGCCTCAAGTTTAACAAGGTGAAAAGTGGCGGGAGAGGCAAACTTTTTTTTTTTTATCTATCTAAAATTAGTGACTGGAAAAACGACTGGAGAGCGCATGTAGTAAATTACGCTAACAAGGGAACACCATCTCTCTCCATCTTTCTCCTGCCTTAAATCAGAGCTGTGTGTGTGTGTGTGTGTGTGTGTGTGTGTGTGTGTGTGTGTGTGTGTGTGTGTTGTGTGTGTGTGTGTTGTGTGTGTGTGTCTCTGTCTCTGTCTCTGTCTCTGTCTCTGTCTCTGTCTCTGTCTCTGTTCTGTCTCTGTGTCTGTCTCTGTGTCTGTGTCTGTGCATGTGTGCGAGCGTGTGTGCATCATATTTGTGTATTTTAGTAAGATCCTCAGTCCGGTTCTGTTAAGCTGTGTGCGTGCAGACTCTCACCTCCACAAACAGGAACTCTGAGAACGGACAAACAAATAAATAAATCCAACCTCCTGGGGCAGATACAGTCATAACCGACCCAGCCAGGGAGAGAGGGGAAGACACACAAGGACCCTCTCTTAGCTGTGTAGTGTAGTGTGTAGGTGTGGGTGTTGCATACAGTGAGTGCATGTGGTTTTAAAGGAATTCGGACATGTTGGACATCACTGAAGTCCAGTGTAGCTATTTACAATGTATGATTACACATTGAGTATTTTTCTGTCCCCACTTAAATCTTTATTGACACAATATTTGTAATATAAAGGTGGAGTCAGTGATTATGGAGAATAATTGTTGTCGAAATCACTTTGTCAAAATCAGTGCATACTGCATACCTCCCCACGATCCACTACCTGTCCGTACTGTGTGTGTGTGTGTGTGTGTGTTGTGTGTGTGTGTGTGTGTGTGTGTGTGTGTGTGTGTGTGTGTGTGTGTGTGTGTGTGTGTGTGTGTGTGTGTGTGTGGTGTGTGTGTGTGTGTGTGTGTGCGCTGAAAAGAATTGGTGTTAATACACAGCCATAGACGGTATGTAAAGTAAGGGAGCCCACCCAAGCTAGCAAACATGCCGTTTACAGAGCTAATAGGCAGTTTATTAACGAATAAACGGCGCACACACACACACACACACACACACACACACACACACACACACACACACACACACACACACACACACACACACACACACACACACACAGACACACAGACACACAACACACACACACACACACACACACACACACACACACACACACACACACACACACACAACACACAGTAATACACGTAGTTAACAAGAGAGGCAGAGATGTACAAGACTTCAAAAGGATGTAAGTGCTCAAGGTTTAGCTCTAGTTATTTCATTAGTTTTGTGTAATTTGAATCGTTAGAGGTTCAACAGGCTCATGTTCATTTCCCAGGTAATGTTATTTCCTAGATGAATCGTTCTAGACTGTGTCAGTGGGTACATCAGCCTCTTATCCACTCACATAGCCTCACACTGTCTCCTTATTTCTTCAAATCCTTCTCGCCTCTCTCTCTCTCTCTCACCCTCTCTCTCTCACTTCTCTCTCTCCACACCCTCTCTCTCTCTCTCTACTCTCTCTCTCACCCTCCCTCTCTCTCTCTCTCTCCCTCTCTCTCATCCTCTCTCTCTCTCTCTCACTATCTCTCAATATCTTCTGCTAGTGAACTGCCACTGACCTCTGTTCTGTCATTGATTAATGTCCGCCCTCCTGTACAGCCCCTCACTCCATTCAAATAAGTCTTATCGGAGACAGGGTTCATAGTTTGCTTTATCTCTGCTTAAGATAGGTTAAGGATAAGAAAGATGATATTTTGAAATATTAGAAATTTTTCCCATCATTTTTAAATCAATTTGACCGTTTCCCCTTCGAAATGTTGAAAACCGTGTGTGTGTGTGTGTGTGTGTGTGTGTGTGTGTGTGGGGTTGTGTGTGCAGTAGAGTTGTAAAGTCAGGGTGTGTGTGGTGTTGTGGTGTGTTCTACCTGTGTGACTGTCGTGCTTCATGAACTGGGAATGCTATGTTCATGCCAACATGTATAGCATGATATTTAACTTCCTCTGATCTGAACATACGAACACATTTGCAAGTTAGACACTTTACAAGTCCCAGTCCTTTCCCCCACACACACACACACACACACACACACACACACACACACACACACACACACACACACACACACACACACACACACACACACCGCTCTGTAGTCTTGTAAAGAACGCTTTATATTTTAGTCGGAACACAGTTTTGAATTTAAAGAATACCAGGCCACCTGTTGGCTAGACATCAGACATATAGAGTCAGATAGACGGCCAATAGGTTGACATGCACACACACACACACACCACACACACACACACACACACACACACACCACACACACGTGCACACACACACACACACACACACACACAACTGACAAGCAGATGGAATATCAGTGTGTCTCCTATGATCATATTACCTCAAACCCTGAGATGGTCAGATAGAGATTCACGGTACAGTCTGTCTCCATAGACCAAGACATTGTCTGCTTTTGCGATAAATGATAAATGTATTTTAAATCTGTTTCATTTTCAATTCTCTACCGTGATCATCTGCCTATTGTCAAAAGTGTCCAGAATTTCCAGTGTCAGCGTTATTTAGCACCATTTACCCTGTTTGAATGTAGTTATAATATAGCAGATTTCTTAGGGGTAACACAGCGTTATAGGTTTGAGTGGAACAATGAATCCTTGGAGCCGAGAATTGGATTGCACATGTACACTTGATAAACTAAATAGTAGATTAATATCACTACTAGATGTAAAATGTGCTATCTCTCTCTCTCTCGCTCTCTCTCCCTCTCTCTCTCTCTCTCTCTCTCTCTCTCTCTCTCTCTCTCTCTCTCTCTCCCTCTCTCTCCCTCTCTCCTCTCTCCCTCTCTCTCTTTGCTGGCGTACGGAATAACACCATTTTTTCTTCTTTAGATTTCTTTACTTAGGGAACATACATTTAACATGAGCACAACATGAGTCCATCATGTGAATATGCCAGATGTATCTGTACATTCTCATTGTAATCCACATAGTCCACAGCAATTCCACTATTCTGAATCTTTTTGGCCCTTCAAATATCCTCAGCTCTCAGAGTATAGGGAGACGCCCTGGGCTCCAACAGCAGACACACAAAACACACACACACACACACACACACACACACACACACACACACACACACACACACACACACACACACACACACACACACACACACACACTGAGAAAGCAATAAGTCTTTTGTACAATTTGTCCTCCTGACCTCAGCTAACCTGCAGTGGCTGACTTCACAGGGCTACGGGATAGGACTCCCAATCTGTACCCTTTGGCCATTGCCCCCCCTCCCCCCTCCCCCCTCTAAACCCTGGGTCATCACCAAAGCACAGGAGCTTCCGTAGATAGTGTGACTTGCTTTAGTTTGTGTGTGTGTGTGTGTGTTGTGTGTGTTGTGTGTGTGTGTGTGTGTGTGTGTGTGTGGTGTGTGTGTGTGTGTGTGTGTGTGTGTGTGTGTGTGTGTGTGTGTGTGTGTGTGTGTGTGTGTGTGTGTGTGTGTGTGTGTGTGGTGTGTGTGTGTGTGTGTGTGTGTGTGTGTGTGTGTTGTGTGTGTGTGGTGGGTGTGTGTGTGTGTGTGTGTGTGTGTTGTGGTGTGTGTGTGTGTGTGTGTGTGTGTGTGTGGTGTGTGTGTGTGTGTGGTGTGTGTGTGTGTTTGTTTGTGTGTGTTGTGTGTGTGTGTGTGTGTGGTGTGTGGTGTGTGTGGTGTGTGTGGTGTGTGTGTGTGTGTGTTGTGTGTGTGTGTGTGTGGTGTGTGTGTGTGTGTCTTCCGGTCCCTTAGGCAAACGGACGGGCTGACATGTCGGATGGACGTTTTCCCGGGGGAGAAGACCGAGATAAAGACAGAATAGATTGGAGCACAATAAGAGGAGGGTTGTGTGTGTGTGTGTGTGTGGAGAAGCAGAGGGGTCAGCTAAAAGGTGACAGGGCAAGGACCAAAGAAAAGTCTTTGTTGTTGAGGAAGGGCTCTGTCCATATGGTGAATCCGTGATTACTGCTGTAGTGTAGGCTAACGGTTAAGATCATTACACACTCTTGGTTTCAGTAGCCTCTCAAAATAATGTTCCCGGCATGTTTTCCCGGGAAACGACCATGTTTGAATGAAAGCCGGAATTGATTTTACGCCAAATCTGCTCTGGCAATAGACACACTATTAGATTGAACACATCTCAACAAAAGAAACACAGCAGACACACATTGATATGAATAAATCAGACAATACAATAAGTTTAAATACAGATTATTATAGTTTGCAGTTTAAATGTATAGTTGGTCTCAATTCATCAATCCAATTTAACTGGATGACTTGCTAGCCCCCCATCCCTCCCTAACCTGTACGTGCTTGTGTGCCATAAAGAAAAAAGATAAAGTTGACCCGTCTTGAAGATGCATCTCAATGTAATGGCCGTTGTCAGTCGGGCAGTGATATCCCCAGGTGTCCTGCACTGCAAAAAAAACCACACTTAATCAGCTTAGAGTCACTGGTGATTTAGAATGAGTATTTGTGCAGCTGCGTAGCCTGAAGTTGCACCAGGGGGAGTTTACAGTGTGAACGACCTTTTACAGTGTAGTGGACATAGAGCAGGACTCGGATGGAGAACAAGACTAATTGATTCAGCACAACAGACCAACAAACAAAACATACTGTACACACACACACATACACAGCGATATAGTATGCACAATGCACATATGTATCTCACGCACACAACACATCACACATCACCTCTCAACCCACAACACACACTACACACCACACACACACACACACACAAAACCACACACACACACAACACACACACACACACACACACACACACACACACACCCCACCACTCTCTCTCTCTCTCTCTCTCCACACACCACAAAAATGCACACCCTCTCACAACACACACACAAGCACACATGCACACCCTCTCACACACACACACACACACACACACACACACACACACACACACCACACACACACACACACACACACACACACACCACACACACACAATCACAAAACAGTATCGCATACAGTGATGAATGAGACTATGCGAGCGTACGCACATACAGTACAGCCACACGTGCACACCTCCCCCCTCTCCTCTCTCTCTCTCCATCCCTCATTCCTTCCCTCTCTCCATCCTCCTCTCCACCTCTCTCTCTCTCTCCATCCCTCACTCCTTGCATCTTTCTGTGTCTGTCACCACTAGAGGATTATACAGCGGGATACCTTACACCACTGTTGCAAAAAAAAAAAAATGTAGCCTGGAAAAGCTTCACTCTAAGCAAAAACACCACCATTCATCCTCCCTGCTCTCTGTCTCTCTCTCTCCCTCTCCCTCTCCCTTCCTCCCTCTCTCTCTCTCCCTCTCCCTCTCTCTCTCCCTCTCTTCCTTCCCTTCTCTCTCTCCCTCGTTCTTTTCCAACTTCTTTTCTTTCTGTTGCTCCACACTTTCCCCGGCCCGTCTCAGGTTTATGGGGTGCACCGCAGATGGGAGACCGCAGTGGAAAACCTTATCCTTTTGTTTTGTGCTTCCCTATTGGGTTACACGGGCATGAGGGAATTGTGAAGTTTAGATTAATGTAGTTTCACTCTGCTAATTATGTCAATGTCAGCCTGTGGTTTGGTGATAATAGAAGAGGGCGTAGTAGCACTGAAGTGTTAGTGGCTGGATGAGTGAGTGAATTATGAATAGAAAAGAACAGTTTAAAAATAAATATTCATTTGTTTTTTTGAATATGAAGATATCAGACAAAAAAAAGGTTACATATTAAAGCTGGGGTGGAGGATTTGGGGAGAAAATGGCAGTTGGGATAGAGATTTGAATCCAAATACCTCAACCGCTCCACTTGTTCTCTTTGGTTCCTCCCCTATGGTCCCTCCCTGACACGCTCTACACCAACAAAGTCGTGCCAAAGTGAATGGACAGGCCCGACAGCCAATAAGAGCAGAGAATCGGAGCCTCGCTCTGATTGGTCAAAGTGTCAGCTCATGTTAACTTTGACCAATCAGAAATCATGTATATACCCCAGTCTTTAATAATCGAAAGTTGATTACTTTAGAATTTTGCATTCCTCTTTTCATTTGAGCAGTTTACTATTTTTTATTTGTTTTCATCACTGGTGAACCTTCAATTTTCCCAAAAAGGCAAAAATTAAATCCTCATACATTCTTTAGTGCTGATTCTTTGAACAGGTCGGATGGAGAGCTAACTATTAACTTTACTTCATCACTTACATTTTTAATTTGCTCTCTTACAGAAGTATATTTTTGTAAATTAACTAGTTCAATACTTTTGTAGTTAGCCAACCCAACTAAGAAAATGTACGTACCAATACAAAGTAATCTGAATACTCTGATGTGTTACCACGGACACCAGAGCTGAGAGTTCCCCTTTAAACCTGGAATAAATCTAAGAAACATCTGCAACATCTTAAATCTCACCATGCGGAGACTGTGTGTGTGTGTGTGTGTGTGTGGTGTGTGTGTGTGTGTGTGTGTGTGTGTGTGTGTGTGTGTGTGTGTGTGTGTGTGTGTGTGTGTGTGTGTGTGTGTGTGTGTGTGTGTGTGTGTGGTGTGTGTGTGTGTGTGTGTGTGTGTGTGTGTGTGTGTGTGTGTGTGTGTGTGGTGTGTGTGTGTGTGGTGTGTGTGTGTGTGTGTGTGGTGTTGTGTGTGTGTGTGTGTGTGTGTGTGTCGGTCGCCCGGGGCTTCTTAAAATCTTTTCCAGTTTCCTTGTGTTTGGTTATGAGTGCTGTGACATGGTGTTTACCCCCATCCACTCACTGAACTCTTCCTATTGAAAACGTGGAGGGAGATTTGTATATTGGCCGCATAATGCGTGTGACTGTCTGTGTGTGTGTGTGTGGTGTTTTGTGTGTGTGTGAGTGTTAGTGAGAAATCGTATCCGACCCTGAGGTGCCATCTGAGAGGTGTAACAGACAAGTCTCTGCA
The DNA here is from genome assembly GCA_026122265.1 of Ammodytes dubius. NCBI lineage: Eukaryota > Metazoa > Chordata > Actinopteri > Uranoscopiformes > Ammodytidae > Ammodytes > Ammodytes dubius. The sequence continues at coordinate 27,910,425 of CM047510.1, forward strand.
TATATCCCTCTCTGGCTTTCATGCAAACATGAAACACAACACACACACATCACACACACACACACACACACACACACACACACACACACACACACACACACACACGGAGAGTATTTTCTTCCTCTGAATTTCTCTCCTGGAATAAAGGACTGTGCAGACAGATGGCAAGGAAGCGGACGGCAGCAAAACTGTGCTGGCTGTCAGAGCGTAACAGAAATCCTGACTGATGATTTACAACATGTACAGTATGTGTATGAAATGTTTGCTATACTGAAAATATGCATGCATCCTTTGCAAGCAATTCATCCATGTGTAGGGCTGGGCATTAGCAAGGACATTTAGGATCACAATACATGGGTCAAGATATGACATCTCTTGATAGATCGTGATGAGATGCATATGGCGATTATCGGCTTAGTATCCGGAAGGGGCTGGGCTAATTTTGTCATCTGTGTTGGCTGTTTTTGGTATTTTATTTGTATTATTTCTCAAATTTTCGCAGGGAAATAAACACCAGGATTATAGATTTTCAGTAAAAAATTTAGGGCACATGCTCAATGTTTTTCCCATTACCAACTGTGACACAGATGTGGCTGCAAACATTCACATGCAGGCATTGGTTAATGTTTTGTACAACGTTTTTAAGTGCGTGTGCAGCATAGTATTCGTTGTTGGAAAAGATAAACCAAGTTTCCTCCTTGTCCAGAAGGGAAATCTTCACATCTATCATAATTTTTAGCACAGCCCTATCGATTTATCTGTGAAACCAAAAAATCATTATGGACCACCAGATGCAACTGTTTTTTTCCCACAATATCTGAACATGAGGTCAGGCACAACATAACTGTGGCTCACAAACCATGTTCAGATGCAGGCAGTTGGTTAAACTTATGCAACAACGCCTTTAAAGGGGCAGTGTGCAGCTTTATAGTATTCTTGTTGTAGAATACTATAAACCAAGTTTCCTCCTCCTGTCCTCCGAAGGGCACAATCTTACACATCTATCTCTCCCCTCCTTTCTGTTTTATCTTTGACTTTCTCTCATCTCTGCTGCACACACACACACACACACACACACACACACACACACACACACACACACACACACACACACACAACACACACACACACACACACACACAGAGGAATCCCAGGTATGCTGAGTCCATGCAGGCCTATAGGAGAAGGAGAAGCCCTGTGTGTTTGGTGATTGAAGTAGTGTGCGGCTTTGGGCTGTGTGTGATATGAACGGCAGATAGCACAACGCTCAGATGAAGAGCTTTGAAGAGTCGTTATCTCCTCTGCCTGTCCTTAGTCCAAATGTCTTTGTTCCTCAAGAAGTCTGATGAAAAAAACGTTGTGTCATGACTTTGATGTGCAGTTACATCAGGATGTTTTTTTTTTTCCATCATCTATAATATAGGCATTGCCCCGTTGTTGGTAATAGTGTAATGGCTATTTGCCTTGCTCTTTGTGACTGGTTAGCTTTGCAGTTTTGGCAAATTTGGTGTGCACTTTTATGTATATTTATTTTATAAAGCTATAGTGTGTAACTTCTGTCACACCCATGAGGAACTCGGAGTAATTACAACAACACTGTCGGCACATCTACATGAGGTAAGACTTTGGTGATCAGGCATGGATTTTATACCTTCTGCTGTACGTCCAGGTTTTTCTTAGCAGTAGAATCAACAACTGAAACATTTCTTGGGCGCTTCTTGGGATTTTTCTGAGCTCCTGCGCCAGTGTCAGGGGGGACGTCACCAGTTTGTAAACGCTGCCATACTGAGAAATACAGAGAGAGTTTTGTGGAGCTGAGCTGATTGTATCAACTTATTTTGCAATGGCTTGAATGTAACCGACATTCATTTATATGAAAAAGTCACGCACTATAGCTTTAATATGGTACAAAGCATGTTGAAGCATTGTGATTTAGCGCAAACTCTACTTGAATTGACAAAGAACAGTTGTACTCTCATGTTGGAAGTGTGATGAACACACACACACACACACACACACACACACACACACACACACACACACACACACACACACACACACACACACACACAGGCATAATTGTGTTCGCACTTACGGTTATTGCAGGAGCGTGTTTTCTCAAGGTTTTTATAGGAAGCGATTGACCTGTTTCAAACCCATGACCAACACTTAAGCCTCCGACACGTGACAGAGACTCTGCCACGCTCGTTGGTAACGGACTCATACTGGAACTTTCCCACACAGCGTTTAGATGGTTGACAAGTCCAACTGACACCACTGAGTACGTTACTGTACATTGTACTGTAAAAAGGCATATTACAACTATCCAGGGAAGGTGAGATGCAGGTGAATAGGGTAACATTGAAGTTATAGACATCATTAACACATTTTGCCAGTTGATTTACATTAAAACCATATTTGAGAAATGAGAATTTGGCAATATCTATCTAATTATGCGTACATTTGCATCTATTTTAAAACCATAAATCTAGATGTTGGATAAAGCCAGAGTTACAAGCTTTATCTTATATTTGACAACATGTTAGTGTCCAAAGTTTTTAACAGCTTGAAGACATACAGATGCAAACAGATACAGTTAGGTTGAATAAACACCTAAATGTGCATTTTTGGGACCTTTTAATTTATGTTATGGAAGCAATACAGCCAAAACATTTCAAAATTGCCCAGTGCTTGAAAGAACATTTTTATGTTTTTGCCGGCCTTATCTCACCTTTTAAAAGTCATATTACAGCTATCTAGGAAAGATCTTCGAAATAAAGAAATTCCCACATGTTTCTGCGAGAGGAGAGACCGACCCCATGTCTTTCCCTCCATCTTTATCTATTCTAACTCTTTATTCATTAGGATTTAATTCCAAACTTTTTTTTCTGTCTCTTAACTACTGCTTCCTCTTCCTCCCACGGCTTAACTTCTGTCCCTGTTGGCTCCAGCCTCATCCTGCTGCCTTTCCTCAGCCCTCTGCGCTGGGCCCTCAGCCCTCTGCGCTGGGCCAGGGAGGGAGAGATCAGGCGATGATTAAACCTTTAATTAATTGAACGTCATTGCTGCGTTCAGATGCTCCGAGGGCTTGTTTTCTCTGCCTGCTTGCAACCAGATGCTTGTTGACCACAGCCAAGAATAGAGTTAAAAATGTTTGTGTTTGTGTGTGTGTTTGTGTGTGTGTGTGTGTGTGTGTGTGTGTGTGTGTGTGTGTGTGTGTGTGTGTGTGTGTGTGTGTGTGTGTGTGTGTGTGTGTGTGTGTGTGTGTGTGTGTGTGTGTCTTTTCGTTATATGTGTGTGTGTGTGTGTCTTTTCGTTATATGTGTGTGTGTGTGTGTCTTTTGGTTGTGTGTGTGTGTGTGTGTTTTGGTTATGTGTGTGCGTTTGTGTGCCTCATAGCCCCATATGCTCTGTAAAACTCTGTTCAGCCAAATCATGCTGTAAGTGGCCCATGCGTGAACCCTGTGAAATGCTTGAATAGCCGCATGCTGTTTCCCTTTAGCTAGTTTGCAAGGTGCTGGAAACTGATTATATAATTGTGTTGACGTGGAATCTTGGCCTGCGTCATGTCCATGTTACTGGCTCCAGGTTTGCTGTGCAGTGGCAGGCAGTGACTCAATAAAGGCTTTGTCATTCGGGTTTGTCATTTGGGGTTTTATCTGCCATCTGTCCTGCTTGTTCTTTGGCAGTTTTGGGTTTTTATTTTATTTTTTTTTCCTACCTTTATTTCTACAGGTAAATCCCATTGAGACCGAAGACTCTTTTGCAAGGGAGACCTGTTTTCCTTTCCCACGTTACCATTCACACACACATTCATACACCGATAGCAGGCTAACTATCGACATTCAGAGAAGTGAGTGAAGTTGAGTGTCAATGATCAATATGATGCCATTGTTTGAGTCACGGTTCACTACTTTGCATTAACGTAATTCTGTCACAAATATAGCGAAGAATTAGATTTGTGTGTGTGTGTGTGTGTGTGTGTGGAGGGGGGAGAAGGGGGTTAGCGAAAGAGGAGGCTTTCAGAAAAGTCAAAAAAATAAATGGATATGGAGCAATACTTATCACCATTCATTAACCGTGATAAATGCATAAATACATATCATTATCATATATTTTCTTACATTAGCTTGCAGATAAGACATCCTATGCGGCCTATTTTATTTTAGTTTTAGTTTCTGTATCTCTGGATTGCTTTGGCACTGTTATCTTTTGTTTTCCATCCCCAAAAAACTCCCCTTTGATTGGATTGGATTGAATTGAGTGGCCACATAGCACGAGGTCTTAACTGCCAACAATGCCCAGCAAAGAGTCTCTCAATCCGTCCGTGTTCTCCGGCTTTATCCTAAAATCTAGCTCCCCTGTCAGAATGAGCTACTGTTCCCTTGGGAGAATACAGAGTTACCCAAGCTTCCTCCCTCCTTCCACACTCTTTACCCTCCACGTCCTATCTCCTCCCCCCTTTTCCTTACAGTATATTTACCCCTTTAACCACCACATATGTCTGGTTTTACTCTGGACGTGTAATTTGCCGTATAGCACTGTACGCTCCGGCCAAATTCTTCACCTGAAAACAAGTCTTGCTAGCTATGAACTGGCCCCCTTGTATTCACCATGGCATAACTCATACATAGTTAAGCTAAGATGGATAGGGGAGGAAATGGTGAGATTGAAGGTACCCGCTGCTGTGGCCAGGCAAAGCAAATAACATGTACCATATCGTGTGTGTTTTGGTTTTGGCATTTTAACCCATGTGTGTTGCATGATAATCTCAAGAGCCCACCTGTTTAGTCATACTTTACTGTCCTGTAGAGAAAAAACTGTATGTGTATTATAGTTATTACGGTTTTAAACGGTTATAAACATTGTTTTGGAGTTAAGATATATATACTGTATGCAGTTTAAAGCTATAGTGTGTAACTTTTTCATACTGCTAAGAAAAAAACCTGGACGTACAGCAGAAGGCATACAATCCATGTGCGATCACTGAATGCTTACCTCATGTAGATATGCAGACAGTGTTGTTGTTAGTACTCAGAATTACTCATGGGGCTTACATATGTTACGCACTGTTGCTTTAAAATTCATACTAGAAAGTACTTAAAAGCACAAAAGCAGATATGTCATCTCCTTATAGGCTCATTTGCTGACATAATGTTACGTGTTATATAATTCCCTCCCTAGCATATGTATAAGAAATGACGTGCCATGCAATGTAAGTTATGCATGTCGTTAGGTGGAGGGAGACGAAGCCATTTGGACAAAACACGAGCCATTCAAAGCAACGTCTCTTCTCATTCTGCAAAGAAAGTCCAGACACAGTTCACCAGAGGATCACATGAACATTCGTACAGACTTGATAGATATATTGCTCCTTCAACACTTGGCAAACGGACGTGGATGAGTATAATACACCCTGTGTGTGTGTGTGTGTGTGTGTGTGTGTGTGTGTGTGTGTGTGTGTGTGTGTGTGTGTGTGTTGAACTGACTTCAAATCTGGGAGTAATTTAACAAAGGCATAGGAACAGGGGGGGAAGTCCAGAAAAGATGGTAAATGCAGCATGGCTCAAAATTACCCCTGTACAACACACACACACACACACACACACACACACACACACACTCATATACAGTTTTACACAGGTGTTACGGCCGGCCATCCCAGGCTCGTTTAGCCGGCCAGTAAACATGAAAATAAACCAAAGGAAACCATGAATCCAAGTAATAAGGTGATTTATTACAAAATAATCCCACAACACAACTCAACGCAGGAGGCTGCAAATAAAAAGGAAAAAAGGAAAACGGGAGGAAGGCTGGGACAGCACAATTGGCTGCAGTATTGCCCAGGTCTTCCTCCAGCTAAACTATAACCCCGGCCCCTCTAAACTACGGTTAAACAAACAAAACACAATCTAGCAGCCCCCCATAAGTAAACCATAAAACTAAATGAACCCCAAGCAGCAGCAGGTCAGCAAGACACCGTCCCCAGGCAGGCAGGCAGAGAGAGCGAGAGGCCGGCGCAGGCCACACCTTTAAGCCCCACATAATTAGGAGCACCTGCCACCAATCAGGCCTCAGGACACCTGGGAGAGAGAAAGTGTGGAGGAGCAAGAGGAGGGAGGAACAGAAAGGTGGGAGCGCGTAACAACAGGCATCAGGCTGGTGTATAACCCCACATGCGACTGGTCCTGCTATCATCATTATTGTTCCATTACCGGGGGCTTTTCCTTCACTAGTCGGAGGTGACTGTGGTCTACTCAATGAGGTGTGTATGTATGTACCGCTTCCTCATTCAGATTACTTTTAATATATAAATATAAATATGAATGTATTAGTGGAACAAGAAGGCTGAGAGAGCCTAATAATATGGGGGAATAAAGACCCCAAACACACACACACATCCGTTCTCACTCACCCTCTCTCACACACGCATACACACACTCACTCCCTGACTCTCACACTCACACACACACACACACACACACACACACACACACACACACACACACACACACACACACACACACACACACTCACTCCCTTACTCTCCCACACACACACCACACACACACACTCTCACAAACACAGTGACTATGGAGCCTTATATGATGGGGGAATAAACCCCCAAACACACACACACACACACACACACACACACACACACACCTCTCTCTGTCCGTGCCCATCTGTCCGAGGTTGACCTATTAGGAGTGACCTTTTGGACTGGCTCATGCATGGCTGCGGTGGGCTGTTTTATTAGCAGGTATCAATGTCCCGATCTCACACAAACAGCCCGCGAGCCGCGATCCAATGTCCGCTCTCATGAAGACTTTTGGACCTGGCTGTGTGCTCAGGCTTTCAGTCGACTCAAGCTAGCCTTTATTATGAAGAGCTGTTACCACGCTGTGTTCAATAGGCCCTTTGTCTTACGAGTGTGTGTGCGTGTGTGTGTGTGTGTGTGTGTGTGTGTGTGTGTGGTGTGTGCGTGTGTGTTGTGTGTGTGTGTGTGTGTGTGTTATATAATGAAACATTGTCATCTACGCCGCAGTATATTTACGAGCCTCAAGATACACAATCTTTCGTTTGGCTCTCCTTATGATATACTATCTAAACATGAGTTAGGCTGTGAAGATTCATGTAACATGGATAAGACTGTTTATAAGGTTGTGTGTGTGTGTGTGTGTGTGTCTGTGGTGTGTGTGTGTGTGTGTGTGTGTGTGTGTGTGTGTGTGTGTCTGTCTGTATGTGTGTGTGTGTGTGTGTGAAATAGAAAGTTGACAGTTCATTTAAGGCCTTTTCGGGGTTGACGAACGTTCTTCTAGGCTGCAACTTACAATTATTATCAAGTATGTCACTTATTATCTTGATTAATTACTTTTCCTACAGTATACACATTGTATAAGGAGTGTTAAAATTGACGATTACAAGTACTTATCTAGTATGGGACTTATCCTTTGAGCTGTAGTATGTCTCAACCATGGATGAAGTATTTGAATTCAGTCCAATTTAAAGTTGTACAACCAGCACATTTTGTATGAAATAAAATAAAATAAATGATTCATGCTTCCCAAATTGTACGCCCACAGCACATATGTTTTAGTGATTCCTTGGCCGAACTTAGAAAATAATTTGTCTGAATGAATGCGTCCTACATCAATTCTTTAAAGCAAACAGAGGAGACATCTGTGAAAGACAATAACAGAGAGACTGAAGAAGTGATTGTTTTGAGTCTATAGGCTGCTGGCTGCTCGGGGTCCGATGATTCATTAGCTGGACATCGGCTTTAACTTAATTACGTTTGGACTTGACGTCACACAAAGGAGTTTGTAATCTTTGGGCTGCGTTCAGCATCAGTCTCCAGGCCTGCTGTCACCAGTGTGTGTGTGTGTGTGTGTGTGTGTGTGTGTGTGTGTGTGTGTGTCCTGTGTGTGTGTGTGTGTGTGTGTGTGTGTGTGAGTGTGTTGTGTGTGTGTTTTGTGTGTGTGTGTGTGTGTGTGTGTTGTGTGTGTGTGTGTGTGTGTGTGTGTGTGTGTGTGTGTGTGTGTGTTGTGTGTGTGTGAGATGGAGAAGAAGGCCTATTGTTTTCTTCCATTATGAATGACTGTCTATCTCCAGGTTTTGAAACATCATCTTGTTTTCGTAGGTTTTTCCCCGTGTCTAGGAGAACCAGAAAGTCCCAATTGACGATTAATAATAAGATGCTTTGCCAAGAAAAATATGGAAGAGGAATAAACACGCAGATAATAAAACGGTGTATAATTACTTGTGTGTGTGTGTGTGTGTGTGTGGGGGCGGCAGGCAGGGGGAAAATGACAGAGTCTTTATTTGAAGGCAGCTGGATGCTGAGCTATTACTAGAGAGAAGGTTGTAAAACACACAGGAATGTTGCTCCTGGGTCCTGTGAGGTTTTCATCAGGTTGGGAGGCGGAACGACAGAAAACAAGGGTTCCCCTAAAAGAGGAAGGGAGGGAGAGAGGATGGATAGAGAGAGAGGGAGGGAGAGATGAATTTTTTTTTTTTACATATTTATTGACATGCATATTGTTATGAATGTGTGTGTGTGTTAGCGTGCATGTGCGTGTGTGTGTGTGTGTGGTTTTCAGACCAATCACAGTATATTGTGTTGCATTTCCTTTGCAATGATAATGACATATATTCACAGCAGAGATCGTTGTATTACCACTTGTTGTGGCTGAGACGACCCAAATAGCAAAGCCAAAATCCTGTATTCAAAACCATTAACCTTTTGTACAGTTTAATGCAATCGACCATATCGTTTACAAACTCCAAAGGCACACATGGAATTGTCTCAGGGCACATCGTTTGGTAACCACTGGACTAGACGGTCCACAATCCATCCGTCTAGTTTGCGGAGACATTGAGAGGACCAGAGATAGTGA
>CM047510.1:27924324-28004324 GCA_026122265.1 Ammodytes dubius
GGGCAGCCTAGTGGCGCACAGTAAGAGGGCTGCTGCATGATCGGGTTTTAATTTGGTCCTATGGATATAGTTGGAGACCTAAGTTACTGCAGGAACTGTTAAATAGAAAGGATATAAACCTGGCTGAATAGTTTGGCAGCTAGTGGAGGGCCAGTGTGTTGTCAGCCCGTAAAGGTTCAGGAGACCTCTCTTTATGGGACCCCGCTCCAAGCACTGGGACCGGCCTGCTTGGAAGCCGTCCGAGTCTCGTTTGCTGTCACACATTTCTACACGAGGCGAAAAACCAATGGAAAATGAGAAAGTAAAAAAAACGTTGTTTATACTCACATATGGCAATGAATGCAGTATTGTTTGAAAAAAAATAGACTCACAACCACACACACACACACACACACACACACACACACCACACACACACACACACACACACACACACACACACACAGACAGACAGACAGACAGACAGACAGACAGACAACAGACAGACAGACAGACAGACAGACAGACAGACAGACAGACAGACAGACAACAGACAGACAGACAGACAGACAGACAGACAGACAGACAGACACACAGACACACACACAGAAAGAAACGTGTATTTGAATTTTAATACGTCTGCCAGCAACAGCCTAAAAATATCCATGGCACAATTAAAGGAGGTTAAAAGGTCCTTTGAGCAACATTAACATCCCAAAATATGCTCCACACAGGCCCAGGGCCCAGACTCCGGTGTTTGGACTATTTTTCTTTACTGCCTAACTACCTGTGTTTGCCACTGCTGCCACACATCTATTTTACCCAACATCACATAGGAAGCCAAAGCATTCTTCAGGACCTTGTTACATCTGGCAGTGGCAAAGATACATAAATAGTGAGATCAGTGCTTTGGCTTTTTTAAATGGCGCCCGGGTCTTCTAATGTTCCTGGATGAAAAGTTACGGGCGAGTGAACGATTGGGTGTAGGTTACAGCAGCATGCCCTCATTATAGGTAACTGTAGTTTATACTGCTCGGAATACTATAGGCCTACACACACGAAGGAGGCAGTGCAGTATTAGTTGATTTCTGTCATTTTTCTATGAAGTTTTCATCTCGAATTCTTTTGCCTGTTTTTTTTTTTTTTTGGGGAAAAGTCTTGCCCACAGCACTTCTGAATACTTACTTCACAATTCCAGTGTTTATATGTTTTATATGTTCTTCCCCCAAACATAATACAAAAAACGATTGAGTATAATATATAAAATGCCCACAAAGACTAATTAGGCTTAATTGTCCAACAATTCTCCAATTGTTAGTGTTCACAGCACTGGTCAGTGGCTTGGCTTGGCTGTTGGTGGGTTTGGTGAGTTTGGTCTGGGTTTCAGAGATGCTACGGTTGCTAACATTGCAAACAAAGTAAGTTTCCAATGGAGGTTCAAGACGAAACAAATTTAAGTATTAGGAACATCAAAGCGAAAGAGGAATGATATGCCCATTCTAAAGTCCCTCATGGTAACCTCTTTGACCCAAAATGTTCATTCGATTTTCCTTCAGGGGTAAGCGGAGAGCATTTTGGTTTCGGTTGACTTGTGCTATTATTAGTTAGGAACTTCTTACCTTGCTTGAACTGGGAGTGAATGGATCAGATATTCATTGTATTCATTCAGAAATATTGAAAATTGATGTACTGTGGCAGTCAGTATGATGTGAACTAACACATATGTTGCCTCAAACTCTCTCTCTCAACGGTAGAGATTGGTAGCAAGGCTTTAACAGTTTAAAAATGTCCCGGTAATGTTAGACTAAGATTGAAAAAGTCTTGTATGTTGTCCTGTGTTGCTCAGCATAAACATTTCAGTTTTATAAAGTGAAATAAAGCTGAAGTATAAACTGAACGGAAGAAAGATGGTCTTGAAAGTCATTGGATTAGAATTTGCCGCACAGCCAGAAGAACAACACAGGGCTGGGTTTGGCAGTAAGAGATGGCCGTCAAAGATAATGATAAGTAATAACGTGTGTGTGTGTGGTGTGTGTCGTTGTGTGTGTGGTGTGTCGTGTGCTGTTGTGCGTGTGGTTGTGTGTGTGTGTGGTGTGTGTGTGCGTGTGTGTGTGTGTGTGTGTGTGTGTGTGTGTGTGTGTGTTGTGTGTGTGTGTGGTGTGCAATGGAAAACTCTGTGTGAATGTTTGAAATATTTTATGTGTCTGCGTGTGAGAGAGAAAATTAAATTCATATTTGAGCCACAGCTGTTGTGTTTAGTCTTAAGCATTCTCCGGAATTCCAAAACCATGGCTCCCATCTTTATGTTGGACCACCATCAGAAATTACAGTTTGGCTTCTTTAGAATTTCATGTAATTTGACATAATTTCCAATGTGAAATGTCCAATGTAATGTAGAAATAATAATAAAAAAATGATAGGTATCTCCTAAATGGATTACTGATAGGAAGCACGGTAGACAATACAAATAAAAAATGAAATACAATATGAAAAGGCAATGAAAGATGTTGGGGAATACTGTAATATATTTTAAGTTATAACTCATTGCAACAGTCTTGCTTTTGGCCGTCACCGGCAGTATTTCAAAATCATTGTACAGTGCAGCAGGACAAGCCAGACAAAGTTGTTGCCTATTTGTAAAATTCACATTAAAATTAAAATTGGGAGATCACTTTAACTGTCCAATTTCAAGGCATTTCTGAGGTCCATTAATCATTTTTGTGCAAGAGTTGATAGATTTACTTCGGCTATTGCGAACGCTACACAAATGAAACATTACGCTTGTTTTGAGATCGTTCCAATCGAATTCATCCACATAAGCAATGACATTACTCACTTCATCATTTTGTCATGACAAAGAAAAGAATCTTAAAAAACAGGAAACTTGGCTTCAGAGTCTCATATTTTAAGTAAATATATTGAAAGATGTTGCCTTACGTAAGATTATCTGAGTTGAAATGTGTGATGAAATAAATTTAAGTTTAAGTTTGAATAATGGACCAATTTACCATGACAACGGCACTGCTTTGTGATGCTTATTATTTTTTACAGTATTATTCTTGGGCTGGATATGAGTGGAGAGAGCCAAGCAAGGAAATAAAGCAGAAGTTATACAGTATGTTGTGTAAGGGGAGAAGGAGGGGGATGAGATCTCCTGGGGTGAACTGGAATTATAGTCCAATCGCTACACATGGATTGTTATCAGTTTTATACACAGAGGTTTATCATTGAAAGCAGTGCGTGATGGAGAGAGATTGTTGTTTCTGGCTTGCGCAACACTTTTACCCATTGATTATATATTATATGATATGTATCATGACTTATTGGGAGAAATCAAGCAATGTTAGCACCCCCGTATAGCCAGACTAGAATGATAATTTTACAGTTTCATAAGAACATTTTGCGCCTTTTCGACTGTAAGATTGTCGGTCAAATTGGGCTCCTTCGTATCGTCATATAGTCGACTATTCAGGGTCACTGCACTTATCCATCCTCCTGTTTCCCTCAATATATGTATGATTTTTTTTAATAATTTTTTTTGGGCATTTTCAAGCTTTATTAGATAGTATGGAGTTGAAATGGGGAGAAGAGAGAGAGGGGGGGATGACCTGCAGTAAGGTCACAGGTCGGATTTGAACCCGCGACCACTGCAACGAAGGCCGGAGCCAATATGCTACACGCTCTATCCACTACTTCACCAGAGCGCCCCGATATGATGTTTTACCCCTAAATGTCTAAGCACACGATCCTTTACTTTGGTCAGTCCGTTCCTGTTGTCTGTTTTCGCCGTCCGGCTTCTTTACTTATCTCCTCAGTCCTCCCCAAAGCTTCAAAGATATCATGAAGAGAGCAGAGCCATCAAAGGAGACTTGCCCTCTGTCTTTTTAAGTCTTCCACTGTTCCTGCTCTGTTGTTCCTCCCCTCATGTGCAAGTGATTTAAAAGACCGAGGGCCGAGGGAAAACACACGCTTTGTTTTCTGCGCAGCGGGTACACTCGGGACTCCAGTGGATTTACAGCGGTGAGGAACCCTTTAGATCCCAAACTGCTTATATGGGACCTGGAGAAACCTCCTGTTTCTGCTATCACCATCCATGTCTCTCATCTGAATTTGTGGTCCTTCAAACACATACAATTTATCTATTTACTTTTTTTTTTTTTTATGATTATTTTTGGGCATTTTCAAGCTTTATTAGATAGTACAGAGTTGAAATGGGGAGACAGAGATAGAGGGGGGATGACCTGCAGTAAAGTTCCACAGGTCGGATTCGAACCCGTGACCACTGCAATGAAGGCCGGAGTCAATATGGTACAGCGCTCTATCCACTACGCCACCGGAGCACCATCCATTTACTTCTATACTATTTAAATTCTCATCTAGTTTTTTAATGCTGTCGATAGCTGAAGTTCGGAGGCATTAGTTTTCAGGTTGTCTTTCCGCCCGGGCATTCTTGTGAACTCGATATCTCATGAACGCTTTTAGAGATTTTTTTTTTAGGTCTTGATATGCTCGTGACTCAGTATCTCAAGACGTCATGGGATTTCTCAATTTGCACAGACTATTCCTGATTAGTAGGCTTCATTTATCACAGATTTAGCTTTTTTTCATGGTATCTGGAATGGGACATTAAATCAAATGTAATTCTCCGTTACATAGTACAATTCAATTCAGATAGAACTTGGCATTATGAAGCTAGAAAACTAATATTTATACATCAGCATTGTATTTTTTTTGGATAATGTACAACTTTCTTTAGTATTTTTGTGAATTTTTTCCTCAATTGTACAGACAGTATACACTTTTCAGTTATCTCCAAATGCACTGCTTAGCATGTTTACTTTTGAGTTTAGCTGGAATGGCATTGATATAGCGAAGGTTTATGATAAAAAATCCTGTAGCCATGTATGTTTATAGATTAGGTTGTTATATGGTATGCTGCTATAGTGACAAGAGCAAATGCACCATATGAATTTTGGAAATAGTTGTCAATTAAAGGATTAAGATATAGCAGCCATAGAAAGATAGAAATGGCTGTGTAGCATAAGGTGGCTGTGACTTTGATAGAGTGTATTTGGATGAAACTCTCATTGGCAGATAACTCCCATTGAGTTAAGCTGACCATGTAACAAGAGACAATACAAATCTACATCGGAAGCCAACTTTCATTTCCTGGACATTGGCAGTAACAGAGAACTGGGAGAGGTTTAACAGCAAACGGTGCCAAATAAAACCATCCTTTATCCAACTCAATTATGATGATTTTTCAAAAGGATCTTAAACAAATGTCTCAATGTCCCTAAAAAAGACTATAGAATGTTACAAGTCCATATTAGAATCATAGCAACTGGTGTAGCTCTGTGTAGCACGCGACTACTGGAGCCAGTTCAAAGTCAAATAAAGTTGACACAATTTTAAGCCATTTTGCCATCCTGACAAAAGCCTACACCCCTTAAAGGTATACACGCTCACACATTAGACACAAAGGACACAATTGTACACGCACTAAGATTCCCTGCAACCTATACGAAAAGAAACACGATACAAAAGTTTATTTTAAAATTCAGAATTGTACTTTCCATGCCAATACGTAAAGTGAAAACAATAGGATAAAGAGTGTAGTAAGTCAACTTCTAGTTTTCTGCATAACACAGAACATTGAAGCCCAATTTAAGAAAGTACTTTGGAACGGACTGGTAGATCACAGGATTATTTCCACATGTGATAATGGATAAAGCTGAACAAAATCAGAATGAAATCCGAAAACTGTTTACTCGTCAGATTTCACCGGCTAACTGCTCCAGCTGCAATTTTACACGGCTAGTTAGAGGGCAGCTTGGTGTGTGTGTGTGTGTGTTGTGTGTCTGTGTACTCTCTCTCACACACACACACACACCACACACACACACACACACACACACACACACACTAGGTCTAACATATATGCAGCGAAATGACTGTGAAACAGGCACATGAAGACAAACAACATACACACTTGATCTCGGTCACAAAAATGATTTTCCTTTATTCCTCTACTTGCACTGTCGCGTACACAAACCATAAGCGCCAACACACACACACACACACACACACACACACACACACACACACACACACACACACACACACACACACACACAACACACAGAAAAACAAACACACACACACACACACATACAGAAAACACACTCACACACATACACACAGAAAAAAACACACACAAAACACAAACAGTATTGTCAGCGCCCTGATTTAAATCACTTGCAGGCTCAGAGTTTTTCCCGTTCTCAAACCTTTGCCTTATTACTCCTCCTTTGTTTGACTGGCGCGTGATTTGAGCCCGGGCCCTTTTTTCTAACATCCTTTCATTGCTCTCCAGCCAACACACGGGCGTGCCAGGGCGACTCTGTGATCCACACTTCACTTACTTTGATTGTTTTTGGTAGAAATTGCTATTCTGGCTGGCACCCTCTGCTAATGGTGCAGCTATAGCATGCCTGGGCTTTGGTATATATAGTAAGTTGGGTTTAGTTCCGTGGTGGTCTGTTCCAAAAGCATATCACTGTTGAAAACCTACTCAGATTTTTGTGATGTTTGTATTTGAAACCAAATTGGAAGGATTTCACGCTTCTCTAAAGGTAATAAATTCCATCACGATTCGGCCTGTTAACATAACAATGTTCGTATGTCAAGGGTGTTTCGGAGAAGCTGATATTTTGGCGTTAGCATATACACGCTATAGCGGCTTCAGCAGAGATATAACGCAGTACATATTAGATGGGATCGCAATACATATTAGATGGGATCGAGATATTGAGTCCTACTTCAGTGATCCTTGAACTTTACCTAGTGCCACTATCAATGCACATTTTTGACTAACTCTGAAATATCCCCACATTGTTTTGGATGGATTGGCATTTAATGTTGCACAATCATGATTCTCTGATTATTTACAGTATATGAATTACTTTGGTGATTCCCTAACTTTTCCTCCAGTGCTACTATGAGGTTCACAAATGAGGTTTTTCCATGAGAAGTTTAAAAAACTATGATATATTAATTTGAAGCACATTTCTTGATGCTTTACTATTGGTTATACTGTGTATATCGAGTAAGAACATTCAACTCTTCATTTAGTCTGTTGGCCCCTTGATGTCCCTTGCAACACACCCCAGCGCTGCCCAGCTGGACTGAGAAACCAATATCTGTCAAGGTCAATGCACGGACAACCCACTAGATATTTGGAGCCTCGGTGCTTGCATAGCAGATGACAAAACAGCAGACATAGCGGTCGCCTGTGAAACGCACAATAGCGGCGACTGTGCCATCCGTGGACTACCTGACCTTTCATTAGAACCAGAGTGACAGTGAGGCAAGACAGCCGAGGCACAGAGGAGAAAATGAGACGTCGCTCAAGACTATGAATAGTCCTTTGTATCATCTCCGCTGTACATAGGAGAGGGGAGAAGTAGGTACATGATGGAGGGATATGAAGAAAGCTATATACCGCCTGGCTAGTTCTAGGCCTCTGTACCAGGCATACAGCTGCAAAACCATGAATGTCCAGTGTCCACAGTATGTAAAGGCCACAGTGACTTTTGAGACTACCAAAATCGAATCAGTTCATTCACGAGTCCAAGGGTAAGTTTGAGTAGCCTGTAGCCAAAGCCTGATATCGCTTATTATCGCTATACAAAAACTATTAAAAACACTTAAAGGCTCTGGCAACCCACAGACATAAATATATGACATTAATGTTGGGTTTCTCTATAAACTGTTTACATGTATCCCATTAAAAATACATTTTCATAAATATTGTACATTTTAGTCTGAAAAACAGCTTTTTTGCTGCCTAGAACATTTTCCAAGACGG
Organism: Ammodytes dubius; assembly: GCA_026122265.1. Taxonomy (NCBI): domain Eukaryota; kingdom Metazoa; phylum Chordata; class Actinopteri; order Uranoscopiformes; family Ammodytidae; genus Ammodytes; species Ammodytes dubius. Next base: position 27,932,174 of record CM047510.1, read on the forward strand.
TGTAGGCGTGGTCAATAACGTTCTGAAAGTGAACGTTCTCCCAGCCATGGCGCTGAGCAGGGTTAGTGTGGTCTCTCCCTACATGTCGGAGCCCCAAGAGTCCGATTTCACCGTTGATGAAGCAGAAGCCCTGCCTTTCGATTATCCGTCATCTCAGTTGGTAACTGAATGGTGAGTCCTAAGCATGCTTGCTATATATAGATATTCAACAGTCATTTGTTGCGAAAGTGTATACAGTAGGCCTACGTACGAAAGACGAGTCCAACGTAGTTGCCATTACGGCTACAGTGCCTTTCTGGTGTTTGTTGTTAGCACTAGCCTAAGCATCTACATCTGCCAGCAATACTATAAGATTTTTCAACCAAAAACATCATTTTCACACCGGGTAATACACTTGTGACAGCACCGTTGTTACCGATTACACCGACCGGTAGTGTAAGTAAATAAATAAAACAAATAGGCCTAGGCTTGGCCGCGCATTTTCAAGAGAAGACAGAAGCTATGGTTTGGGAGTAGGTTTATTTCCACACGGGAAATGTCAGTGTCAACCCATTTCAAATCTGTTTATTAATATTTTAACCGCAAGCTGTCATCGGCACGGAACAGCAGCCTGCCTCTGTGGATGAGCGGGTGTGTGCGTTTATTATGATTAGCCTACCTCCCGACTCCCGTTGCTGCCACATTCATCAGTTGCTGACTGCCTCGTTTAGCCTACGTTTTCAAGTTCCCTAACATTGGGGTTATATCAGAATATTGCAAATAGGCGCGTTTGCTTTCGACTCCAACTCCTCAATCAACCATCGTCTTGTAAACTCTCTCTCTCTCCACTCGGCTGCTGTGTAACGCGACTCACCTCTGCAGCAGAGACTTTTAGTTTATTTTTTTCTGAGTAGCCAAATTATAACAAACAAACAAAAAATATGACTAAAAGCCTAGTATTTAATGAACATGTACCTGACCCGCTATCACGCTAAAATGAGCCAAATGATTTGTGCAATAAAAAAAAGCCGACTCTGTGCCAGTGGGCAAATTATGTAGTCTTTGAGCCTCACCACTGTACATAGTAACACGCACCTACTCCCGCGGCTACATAAATCTTTCGGACAAATTGTATAAAAAAGTGATGCAGGGCCTTATAGCCCAGAGATTACTATTCGAAACTTGTATCAATTTATTTAGTCAATTAATGCTGAACCTTTATTATACTTGCAGGTGTTCCTGTGGAGAATGCCAGATGATGCCAACAATGCTGGAAAATGTCTGCTGCCAGGTTATTAACCCGGTTAGTAGTATTCCATATGTTAATGTACCACTCAAAGACCACACATATATAAGACGCAATCTGCTCACAGGTGACTTCAATAGAAGTAACGGTAGTCTTTCCATAATTTTTTTTTTGCCAATTGGTTACAGTGCCATCTCCTGGTTAAAATACCACACTGCATTTAATACCTTTTTTATTCGCTGCACCTGTATATAAGACACACCACCCTTTTAAGATGAATAAAAAAAGGATGGTGCATCTTAAAAAAATATGTTTACGTATTTTTACTATGATAGACTATTTTCTGTATAATAACACTTTCTCCAGGTCTGGAACAGATGTGAGGAGCTTCCAGAGCCTCCACGGTGCATGACGCTCCACCCAGGCCTTGAACCGGTGTGTCTCAACCCCTATGCTCTACAAGCTGCTCTAAGTGTCTACAGGGCCAGCTATGGAAGCCTGCCTGTTCGAGAGAGAGCAGCGTAAGTATTAAATAACCTAATATGATACTCTAAATAAATTGATTCAGCTTCGTTGTGCCCTCTTCTATAACTTGAAAAATACATTGAATATTGCTTTTATAATGCATACATAGACATGCACACAGCCTTGAATGAAAACAATGAGACTTTAATCAAACAGTTTGAAGCCATAAGGTCTTTGCGCAGGTCACTCTAACAATAACTCTGTGTCCTTCTTCATCCGGATGATGACTGCAAGACAAAAGCAGAAGGAGAGAAAATGGGTTATAACTTTTATAATGATTTACACACAGGCCTTGCTAGCTATTGTCAAATGGATAAGCTACTTATCTTTTTAGAGATGGACTTCATGTGCAGCTTCACGGGCAAAGCTATGGCGAAATAGAAATAGAAAGAGCAGAGCAGAGACATGTTAGTCCAATAATACAATACCTATATTTTTTGTATTTGATTATGAGCACCTTATGTCACATTTAACCTTGAATGAGTTACGTATCTTAGATTGTAGAGGTTGGAATTCATTTGCAGCATGCAGATGAGTTGTGGTCCATTGGCAACCTTTTTTCCTTCTATAAAACAGAAAGGGGACGGAGGGAGGAAGAGAGAGGGAGTAGATAAGTTACAAAATCAAAATACTATATCGCATTGTTAATTACAGTCGAGCCTGTTACCAGACCTACAGGCAGTTGACTAACTGTTGTCAAATGAAGAGGCTACTTATCTTTTTCGAGATTGACTTCATGTGGAGATTCACAGACAAGGATATGGCGAAATAAAATAAAAAGAACAGAGCAGAGACATGTTAGTCCAATAATATAATAGATATATTTACTGTATTTGATCATGAGAACCTTATGTCACAGAATGAGTTACGTATCTTAGATTGTAGATGTTGGAATGCATATGCAGTTATTCAGATGGGGCAGAAGAGTTGTAGTCCATTGTGCAGCCTCTGTTTTGTCCTTCTATGACACAGAAAGGGGACGGAGGGAGGAAGGAAGAGTAAGGAGTTAAGTTACATAACAAAACAGTAAAAGTCTTGTTACACACTATATCGACTTCTTAATTATAGTCGAGCCTGTTACCAGACCTACAGGCAGTTTGAGAGTCGGGCTAGCTGTTGTCAAACGAGAGATGGACTTCATATGCAGCTACACAGGCAGGCTATCACCAAATAGAGAATGAACAAGAAAGAGCAGAGACATGTTAGTCAAACAATACAATACATATATTCTTGCTGTATTTGATGGTGAGCAGCTTATGTCACATTCAACCATGAATGAGTTACCTATTTAGACGGGGCAGATGAGTTGCAGTCCATTGTGAAGCCTTTGTTTTGTCCGTCTGTAAAACAGAAAAAAATAAAATGTATTGTCTAGTTACACACTACATGTACTTGTTTATTACAGGCGAGCCCGTTATCTGGCCTATAGGCAGTTCGTCAGCTGGTGCTGGGGTTACTTGGGAAGAAGGAATCGGGTGGTCATACCTTCCTGTGTAGTGCTCCGAATCCAATGTGAGTATCCTGATGCTGATGGTGAGTATGTTGGTTTCAGACCCCCTCTGGGCGACTGAACCGGGACACGTAGTTGCCAATGATGACTGCCTTCTCGGGACGCTCGTATTGGGTGCAGAGAGGTTCCGGGACTGGCACTGCCATGAGTTCTTCAACAAAGGGAGCAGGGTCACTGATGACCTTGTTGAAAAGCAGGTCCAGGAGTTGATCCACGTAGCCTATGATTATTAGGATTTTGTTAGATCATTTTTAATAAATACTGTTTTAACATACATGCAGAAAAAAATATACTTGACATTTGATGTTTGACTATTGTTATAAAATATTATTTTATTGCTGTTGCTTGTATTGTTATAGTTTTTGTTGCTGTGCCTCTGTCTCTCTCTCTCTCCCTCTTTCTCTCTCAACCCAACCGGTCGAGACAGATGGCCGCCCACAAAGAGCCAGGTTCTGTCTGAGGTTTCTTCCTGTTAAAGGGGAGTTTTCCTTGCCACTGTCGCCAAGTGCTTGCTCATAAGGGAATTGTTGGGTCTATTTAAAACTAAAGAATATTGTGTGGACCTGCTCTACAAAATTCCTTATGATAAAATATATTTTTATAAAGTGCTATGTAGGTCAAATTGATTGAAAAATGCTTGATCACTCTACTAATAAAAATGTTTCAACTCACAACAAGTTGGTGGAGTCTTTATTCTCTCGAGAGAAGGTGCTCCCCTCTTGGCCTTGGGGAAGCGAACTTTGTAGCGGAGTTCTCCTTTAGCAGTCTTGGCCTGGCAACGTCCAGCGTTCTCATTGAAATGAAATGCAGTCAGGTAAAGCCTAAAATAAAAGCATTTTATTCAGAGTAGCACACACAGTTGATAAGACAGCATAACATTTGTATAGTAATTACTATTTACCTGCACATCATTCCAAGGTACGAAAAAGCAACATTTTTCGGTGCAAACCGAAGGATGACACTGTGGAAGACTTCCAGGTTGGAGGTCTGGTACAGTGGGCTGAGCTTGGCGATGTCTTTGAGAAGGCGTTTGCTCTCCAGTGCTTTCTCTAGCCTGTAAAAAGGCTTGGTACCTACATGTTTAGGACATACAAATAAAGGATAAATAGAAAATTTCCATAGAAATACATAAAATGCAAGCATGTGCTAACTATTTAATTCCTGGAGTAAAATTGGGATTCAGTGCATACCTGGCTTCAGCCACTTCAGGGTGTCTTCTGAAGGTCCATGCAGGCAGGCAGGGAAGAGCGGATCTTCATGAACATGGACATTCTGGATGTGGTTGAGCAGGGATGTCCACTTAGCCACAGTCTCCTCCCCTCTTGAGGAGCTTGAAGCTGACCAGTACAGGTGGTTCTTGATGCTTGCTTGCCACTTCTTTAGCTTCTCACATCCCTTCTCCTTGGCGATTCCCTCTACTTTCTTGTTAATCGCTGCAGGATGAATTTAATATTAAATTATGGATATTATAATAAATAAATAGAAACACATGAATTACAATGCCTCATTGGTTGTTATGGTACCTTTTGCAACATGCCATACGTCATAGTAGTGTGTGATGTCTGGTCTCTGCTCCCTCAAGTACTTCTGAACTTGTGGGTGTCTGTCAGTTACAAGTGATGCGATCCTCACACCAGATGCATCAAGGAAAGCCAGACTGCGAAGCAGGCCCTCCTTCTCCATCCGAACACTGCCTCCTACTTCATTGCTCTTTATATTACAGGAGAAAAAGGGAGCTTTCATTATCTCAACATTTAGTAATATTTCAAATATTTTCCAATTTAAATTATTTTCTAATTGTAGTGTTATATATGAAAATGTTTTACCTGGATCAGCTGAATGTCAACAATTCGGTCGCTGTCAAGTTCCATCATGGAGTAAGAGCCAAACTTGGCACAATGCCCAGGGCTGTCAGCTCTCATGTCGCCTCCCAAACAAACCTTCTCCTTCTGCTTGAGGTCCAGAAGAAGGCTTGCCTGGTCCGCTTTCCATTTGTGGATGATGGCAGGTTGAATGAAGGACCGAATGTATTTCGTGAATGTTGTTCTCGAAATGGTCTTCAAACGCAGCGCTGAAAAAATCTGGTAAAACATTATAGAAATTGATCAATAACCTCTCTGTGAAATGACAGCTGTCACATTTTTTACATTTCTTACTGAAACTTTAATGTTTCTAATACCTTATTGGTCTGGACCATGGAGGACCCTGTGATGTACACTGCAGCAGCTAAATGGATGTTCCCTGCAGGTGCACTGCCAATAAGTGGTTGGCTGTTCCACTGCCTGGTGTATTCGCAGCGTGTGCATCTCTGGTCCACAGACAGGAAAGTGCCTCTTGTGTGTGATTTGTTGACACAGGAACTAGAACATAGTGGGCAGATCTTGAACAAGTCCAGCAGGCAGTCCTCAAACACCAGGTACTTCGGCATATCTTGGAGTGATATGACAGGGGGTCTATTGAAGGTAAAAAAAAGACAAGATATAACAATTATACATTAGGACATGTTAATAACAGGTAAACATCCAATGACAATCACATACAGCATTTGTATGACTTACTCTTCAAATGTGGAGTCCTCAACATCTATTGTGCTCAGAAGAAATGTGGAATCTTCTGGGCCGTCGACGGTAGCATCTTCAAGCTCCAACAATGATGTATCTGAAGAGTCTAACCGTAGTCGCTTAGAGGGTGGCGAGTCAAAACAACCTTTCTGGGGTGTTGAAGTGTGGCATGGCTTGGGCATGACAGTATCAGTGCCCACAGCAATGGAAGACGTTGAGACCTTCACTTGGCATGCTGCACAAATAAATAAATAATATATATCAATAAATAATAGGCAATTAGGCATAAAACCTAGCTAAATAGGCAGCTGATATATGTAACTACGAAAGCATGAGTAGCTTCATACCTCGGCTCCTTGTCTTCAACAGTGTTCTTGTTGATAGTTGTGTGCCCACAGACTTGCATCGCAGGGTCACATCAGTTTGACATCCTATCTCCCGGGTAGAGATGAGAGGTTCAAGTCCATGCTCATCCTCAGATTCACACTGGCACCCAACACTAACACTCACTCTGGCCCGGGTCTGTAGTGCACAGAGGTTCTGTTCGGGTGGAAGATAATTCTTAGTTAAGCAGCCACATTTGAGTTAATATCATCTAGGTAACTAGCAAGACTTGCTAAAAAAAAATAACATCAGAGCTGGACAGAAATACATACAAAGCTAATTCAATGTGAGCTGGACAGAAATACATACAAAGCTAATTCAATGTGACACACTAGACATTATCTTGTTCAATAACGTAAGGGGAATTATCTGACCGAATAAATTTCATATGTGTGAAAACAGGGGAGCTACATACACGGTAACACTAACGTAACGTTAGCTACAAAAATACAGAGGCTAAATGTAAGCAGCATCAACAATTTAGATGAAACCACTGGTGTAATTTAACACTAAACTATATCTATGGTTAGCAACTTACATTATCGATTTCCATGCACTGCAATCCAGCTGCAGCGGTCTGAAGAGGAGGGAGAAAGGGAACAGCTCCAGGAGCAAGACGTAGCCGAGTAGCTAACCCCATAGCTTTCAGCTCGAAGTTAGAGAACTGTTCCTTATCAAAATGAACGCTGCAAATCCGGGATTGTAGCTTGTTGACTACTCCATTGCGGCTCACCAAAAATGCGGTCCAATGTTGGAAAACGTCCACCGCAGTTGGGAATAAGAAAAATGACAGGTTGCCATTTTCAGAGGTGGACGGGCAGCCAGGGACAGCGCAAACGACAGGCATGATGAGCGCGAGAGACAGTCAGAGAGAGAGAGAAAGAAAGAAAGAGAAAGAAAGCGAGAGAGAGAGAGATTGAGAGAGAGAGAGAGTGAGTAGATAGATGTAGATCGGTACAAAATTCAAACGATAGCGATAGATTGTAAGCTAGCCAATCGCTAAATGCAAAATGCTTCACATACAGGAATTGGCTCAGTCACAAAGACACTGTTGGCGCGCACCAGAGGGCTTTTATAGTCTTTTAGAATCGCGTGACGTGTGAAAACAAAACTCCAAGCAAAAATTCGAATTTGAAATTTTCTAACGGTCCTCCCAATGTACGTTAGAGTGGAGATGCGTGTGAAAACGGCTCGTCACGCGACATTCGAATCAGGATTTTTCAAATGGTCGACCAACTGAAATGCCAGTAGCTTAGCGGGGGGTTGGCAGCTAGTCCTAAAACTTTTCATATACATATTAACATTCATTTTACTCCCCAAATAACATAGTTACAAGGATTTAGTGGATTTGGGTTGCCAGGGCCTTTAAAAGAGCCTCACTGTTGCATATGCTGCATGTGAATGGCCGCACACTGTAAAAACTCTTTATTCTGCTTCGGAGCTATAATGCATACTTAAACTTCTCCTCTGAAATTCTGTCAATGCAAGAATCAAGTCTTTGAAATGTTAGCGGTGGGTCTTAAATTCCTCACACCTCTGTTGGGGTTTTAGGAAGCTGGTCTGTGACTCGTATAGTAGAAAACAGCAGGAAAGAGCTGAAAGCCCAATGTATTGTTGCCAGCCAGAGAACCACCCAGTAACAACACCACATTGAGTTCCTCCCTTGTGCGAGGCTTATAAGAGGCCTTGTGTATATCAAAAAGTGTTGAGGCGCACTTCATCAATATATCAAAAGGCCCATTCCTTACAAAGTGATGACAGGTGTCTGCGAGGGGTTTTTGTGAAGAAACACATTGACTTTCTCCTTCTTGCCTCTCTCTCTATATTTCCCCCTTCCCCTCCTTATAGTCCAATATTGTTAGTGTTGTGTTTTTGGCTTGAAGGATAATTAACTCGATGTGCAATGGACTGAGATATACTTCCCCCGAAGTGAGCAAAAAAATGCTTCTACAAACTGTCTCTCTTCTGCCCTCTCTCTCTCTCTCTCCCATCCTCTCCTCTTCTCTTTCCTTCCTTCTCTTTCTCTTTCTCTTTCTCCTTTCTCTTTCTTTCTCTTTCTCTTTCTTCTTCTCTTTCTCTTTCTCTTTCTTTTCTTTCTCTTTCTCTCTCTCTCTCTCTCTCCTCTCTCTCTCCATCTCTCTCTCTCTCTCTCTCTCTCTCTCTCTCTCTCTCTCTCTCTCTCTCTCTCTCTCTCTCTCTCTGCCTGGCTGTCACATTATAAGACATTGACGGAACAAATTTAACATATTGTACTGTCTCCTTAAATGCACAAAAAACACTTAGTGAGGGAAAGGACTGTGGACCTTCTCTCTCCCTTCTTTTTAAATATGTGGGAATGACCCGGTGTTTGGGAGTCTGGTGATTGTCAGCAGTGGCTACTCAGATCAAAGGGCTTCTTCTTCATACAATATATAACAGACAGACAGACGGACAGACAGACGGCATGGCAGACTAACAGATGTGCTGCTGTCTGACACACTCCAGTGTCTGTTCTGTCTGCCTGCAGCCTGCAGCTCTTCAATGCACACGCTGACAAGTATGCAAGGTACAGAGGGACGGACAGACAGACGAACAGACAGGCAGACAGACAGACACACACACAGACAGACACAAAGACAAACAGACCGGCAGACATACACACAGACAGATATGAAACAGTGGAGTTTATAGGAAATCCCTACTTCATCATGGATAGCAGATTGTGGATTTAGAGGTGGGGTGAGCGATTCCCTTTGTTTACATACTAGTTTACAGAGCCTAGGCTGTTTATTAACATGTTAATCTTTTGTTCAGCATGCACAGTACAGACATGTAGCAGATTGTGAGGAGATATTCACTGGTTTTGAGTAAAACGTCATTTGTCAACAAACATTATCCAGAATCACTGACTCCACCTTTAAGAATGTATCATGATCTGTCAAACTTATATCCAAGACCTAGTTTCAGTTCATCCCCTTAAATGGTATCCTCCATCTTTAGAAATCAGTTTTATATTCAGGTTACTCTCATAAAACAACAGAGACCTTTGAAATCATTCTGACATAACAGACCTGTGCATGTCCATCATTAGAACCCTAACTGTATCATCAAAGACTTGGCTGGAACTTTGGTAAAAATCCTTCATCTTTTCCTAAACACATGATAAATAGTTTTGTTCTCTCCGGACCGTAACTATGCAGTTTCTCTTTGATCTAAACCTATTCTTGCGTCCGTGTTTGTCTCTTTAAGATCTCAAAACGTGGAGTGGACTCTCTCTCTGTAAGGCTATAGCCACACACAGCAGCTCATTTCTCAAGCCTCTGTTTCTGCCTTTTGCCTTTTGAAGAGCAGGGAGGATTGTTTATGTTATAGCATGAACCAGACCTGCGCCCGGCATGGCTTTGTTGCTGAAGGAGAAGATGATGAGAAGAGAGAGAGAGAGAGAGAGGAGAGAGAGAGAGAGAGAGGAGAGAGAGAGGAGAGATGGAGAGAGAGAGAGAGAGAGAGAAGAGAGAGAGAGAAGAGAGAGAAGAGAGAGAGAGAGAGAGAGAGAGAGAGAGAGAGAGAGAGAGAGAGAGAGAAGAGAGAAGAGAGAGAGAGGAGAGAGAGAGACGGAGAGAAGAGAGGAAGGAGGAGAGAGAGGAGAGAGGAGGAGAGAGAGAGAGGAGAGAGAGAGAGGGAAATTGGAAAGAGAAAATGAGAGGAAAGAGGACTGCTGGTTAGGACGGCTTGAGGGGAACAGAGGTATACTGAAGTCAAAACAACACTCAATGAATGAATATGGAGGGTTGGCACTTTATATATAGTTTGATGTTAATTTAACTTAAAATAAATCATTTGTTCAGTGAACATATATTGTTCTTGTTGGATTAACAAAATGTCTGTGTTGTTTAAACACAAAACATTAAGTTAAGTGAATTAGGATTTGCATACTTCTTAGATGCATTGTGAGTGCAAAGCATTATGGGCCTTTTTGATGTTTGAGTTGAATTATCGTTTTAGTGATGTCGTTTGATGTTACCGTTTTGGTTAAAGTTGGGTTATGTCATGTGTGCTCAGTGTCTGTGTTGTTAGGATAGCATGATTCCTTTTATGTAGCAATGTGGCCACCAAAACCCAATTTTATGTTGTCTAATCTAAAAGTATTAAGTTAGATCACTTATGTGTGCTTTTAAGTTACCTAACACAATTTTGTGGAACCAGTTGACAAAGGAACTTACATTACTGGCAATGTTTTATTTATTTGTGAAGGCATGGGCTGCTTTCTCTTGCGCCCTAACCCAAGTTCATTGTGTCACTGCAATTTAAATATATTAACTTAGATCAAACTTAACATGTTTGCTTTTAACAATCTAATACAATTAAAATACATTTAATCCGGGGAGCTCTGGTGGCTTAGTGGATAGAGCCGTATATTGGCTCCGGCCTTCGTTGCAGTGGTCGCGGGTTCAAGTCCGACCTGTGGACCTTTACTGCAGGTCATCCCCCCTCTCTCTCTCTGTCTCCCCATTTCTATAACTATTCATAACTATTTACTATCTAATAAAGCTTGAAAATGCCAAAAGAATAATCTTTAAAAACAAAAATACATTTAATTACGCCCAATGTTAATTTTTCTACATTGAGTGGGGTTCTTTACACTGAGAAGAGACGGAAAAATGACAAGACAGCAGAGAAATAAGGGCGGATGATTCAGATGATTCAGAAATTTGATGAGACGGTCTGATCCAACCAAATGAAGCCCCAGCCAGGATAACATCATGGGCCCATAGCGATATCACTGTAAACATATTCCATATGCTCTCACCCTCTCCACCTCCGTCCCCTCTGCGCCTGTCTCGCTCAATCTCTTTTGATTTCCTTTCTTTTTCTTCCCTCTCTCATTCTCTCACACTATACTCGTCCTATACGCTCCGCTTGTTGTTTTTATGGAGGAATGCTCCGCTGAGGAAAAGATTTGATCTTACTGGTGCTTTTGACCCATAGATGGAGAGGGAGGGGGGGGGAGGGGAGGGAGGGGGGTTTAAGACTTGCATGTGTCCCCAATTACATCGCCGAGATGGCAGTGTAATTCACTGGGAGGAAAGAGACGCCTAATCAAGGCCAGAGGAACCCTAACAGGCTGCCAATTCTAACACATGCACAGACACAGCACACCAGGACTCGTAATACACACACACACACACACACACACACACACACACACACACACACACACACACACACACACACACACACACACACACACACACACACACACACACACAACACACACACACACACACAACAGTCTTGTACTTCTATCTTTGTGAGGACACTCATTGAGTAATGCATTCCCTAGCTCCTTACTCTAACCTTTACCGTGAGAACTAAATGCCTAAACCCAACCCTTGCACTAACCCTAATATACACTTAATTCTGACCAGAACCCTAAAACCATAGGGCTTAACCCCCATACAGGCCTTTGAAGAAGTGAGGGCCAGGCAAAATGTCCTCACTTTCCGAATAGGTCCTCAGTAAGATTCTTCAAAGCTAAAACTGGTCCTCACACATATGTCTGTACAAGTATACATAACAACACACACACAACACACCACACACACCACACACAACACAAAACACACACACACACACACACACACACACACACACACACACACACACACACACACACAACACATACTCTCTTATGACAAGGGCCTTCACACAGCTCACCACATATGAAAGCTTATATTGCGCACATTTTGTCGCCCCACCCTGTCTCTTGAACTTCCCTCTCCAGCAATATAATATATATCACATAACACATAAAGATGGATAATAAATAATGGACATTACACCAAATCTCACGGACGCTATGAAGCTAGCTAATGCACCGTTCTACTTAAGAATCAATCTAATATCTCTGTCCACTGGGAGAACAAAAAAACATTTAGCAATGATAACATTATACAAATCTCAAGGAACCAGAATTCTAAATATTTCTAACCTTTTATTGCTTCATTGACATAGTTGAATCCAAAATCACCCCAGTCCGTCCGCTAAACATAGTGAATCAGTTTTCTCCCTATCCTCTGCTTAGGACAGGATAAATAAACCATAATATTCTAAAAGCCTGTTGTCTGCATAGCCATGGATACCGTGTAAACAGGAACGAACAGCAGCTAATGGAGCGAATAACTTCCCCCTCATGCAAAGCGTAAACATTTGTATTACCATTGTAAAGCACTTTGAGCTGCATTTTCTTGTATGAAAAGTTTTATGCAACTAAAGAGACAGGGCTTAGGTGTGTCCTCCACAGGTAACTTGTTGACTACATGGTAAGCTTGCAGTTCCTGTTTGGTTCACCTGTTAACATGATGTAGTATTAGTTAGTGCTTGTAGTGCTAAACTGACTAAATCCATTGAAATCCTTATATAATTGTATTTGATAAAATCAGTTTATTTTACATTAGTAAGGCATTATTGTCCCGTTAACATGGTTGTTATATACCTGGGGCGTTGATATCCTCCTCTATCCAATCACAGGTACTTATTGATTAGTATAAGCCTTATTAGTACTTGTAGCGCTGACATGACTAAAACAATTGAATTGCTTTCATACATTTTTATACAATCAGTTCATTTGACATTCTAAGGCATTAATGTCCCGTTAACATGGTTGTTAAATAACTGGGGCACTGATATCCTCATGTTTGTGTTAAGAACATACGTGAAAATATCTTAAACACCGTTGAAGATCATGCCAAATACCACCAATATGCCAAATTATGCCATTGCTTGGTAGCATCTGGAAATAAAACAATGTGTATTTTGATAGGATGAGTGACTATGCTGTCAGTCTGTAGAAAGAAAGGGAGTAAAAGAAACAAACAAGCGAAAACGGGTCTCGGGTTCAAAGGTCTGGCACATTATTGAGTATCAAGGAGCAGGAATAACAGTGGACGGTGCATAGCAGGCTGTGGTGTCCCGCGCTAGAGAGGGATCTATACCAGATATCATCTCCGCAACCTGGGAGATTGTGGAGAGGAAATGAGCTAATGCAATCGAGATCTGTGTGTCTGTGATACTGCTTCTTCTGCTGCTCCAACCACCATCTGCCTGTATGCTCCTTTCCATGGTCTAAGGGTGGAGTAGCTGGATCGGTTATGAAGTGTGTGTGTGTGTGTGTGTGTGTGTGTGTGTTGTTGTGTGTGTGTGTGGTGTGTGTGTGTGTGTGTTGTGTGTGTTGTGTGTGTGTGTGTGTGTGTGTGTGTGTGTGTGTGTGTGTGTGTGTGTGTGTGTGTGTGTTGTGTGTGTGTTGTGTGTGTGTGTGTGTGTGTGTGTGTTGTTGTGTTGTGTGTGTTGTGTGTGTGTGTGTGTGTGTGTGTGTGTGTGTGTGTGTGTGTGTGTGTTGTGTGTGTGTGTGTGTGTGTGTGTGTGTGTGTGGTGTGTGTGTGTGTGTGTGTTGTGTGTGTGTGTGTGTGTGTGTTGTGTTGTGTGTGTGTGTGTGTGTGTGAAATTGTCTGTGTGTGTGTGTGTCTGTGTCTGTGTCTGTGTGTGTCTGTGTCAATGTAAAATTCAGCCACGTTTTCTGTGTTGTGTGTGTGTGTGTGTCTCTCTCAGTACAGCTATAGGGTTTATAGGAGGTGAGGTGAGACTGTGTTTGGAGATGTTTTACAAGGTGTGTGTGTGTGTGCTCAGTCAGCCCCCGCACACCCAGTCATCTGGTGAAGTGAGATGGAAAGTACAACAAGCTTTTTTGGAAAACCTGAGAAAGAACGAGTGAAGAGCTGTGTGTGATCGCCTTTGTCTCTCTGCCACTCCTTTCTTTGCTCTCTTGTGTTCTGTATTTTTGCCCACTTTAATAATATCCAGGTGTTTTCGTAATCCCCGAGACACTAAACCCTAGCGTCTACTTTTAATACAAATTCTCCTTGTTCAATGCACAAACATGACTCTGGGTGAAAGTGTGTATTCATAATCAGCTAACATAACAGTTGCAGCCAATGGAAAACTACGTCAATTGAACAGAGATCAAGCACAGTGTTTTACATAGCTTTGGTTATTGGTTTGAACTGTATCTGTGATTCCACTCCACATGCAGCATTAATCAACATTGTAATAAATTATTCTTAATGAAAACTTTTAAAGGAGGCTTAAATGAATACTTTTATGAACAGTTGGATAGCTCTGTAGGTAACTCCGCTGACTTTGGTATGGGGAAACCAGGGTTCGATTCTGGGGTATACGGGTACATCCAGCCAGGGTCCTTAGGCAAGACCATTAATGCTAACTACCCTTCAATTGTAAGTCTTTTTGGATAGAGACTTCTCCTAAACGACATGTATAATGCAGTGTTCCACCCAGCTTGGTTATTCGTTTTGAGCTGTGTCTCTAAGGCATTCATTGATTATCATTGTAATACATTCTCCTTGTTCAATGCACAAACATGACTTTGGGTGGAACATGTGCATTCATTATCAGCACACAATAGTTGCAGCCAATGGAAAACTACGTCAACTAAAGTGAAATCAGGCTGATGCTCCATCCAGCATTGTTGGTTTTTTAACTGTGTCTGTGAGGCCTGAGGCATCCTTAATCACCATAGTAATACACTAGTTTAGTTTAGTTTTATGTCAAATACAAACACTGTAAAAAAACACATAAAATAAATAATAATAATACATGTGTGGGTGCAGCAGAAACATGTACAGGCTTTTCTAGAAACCACACCCGAAATACATTTACATATTAGAATATTCCTGGTGAAATGTTTCAATAAGGCTTACATTATATACACAATTTACTTAAAAATAATGATCATTGATAAAAATGTATACACTTTAATGCGTAATAGACAAAGGCACAAGTTACACCAAGCGCTCCCCATAAGTCTTACGAACATGAAACCAGATCTATCTCCTTTTTTTGGTTGCATTTTTTACAGTACATACTTATTATGTTCTCCTCCCGCTAATCTGGTCTCCCTACTCATGCTGTGTCCAACCAGCGACCTCATGGTTACTGGTCGGCCCCTCTTGCTCTAGGCCAGAAGGCTTAATATTATGTGCACAATTTACAAAAAAATGTATCCACTTTTATGCTTGATAGACAGTAGTAGTCGTACAAGTTATACCAAGCGGCGAGCGCTCCCCATATGTCTTGCGAACATGTACTTTTTTTTGTTGCATTTTTTTCGTACAGTACATAGTTATTTTCTCCTCCCACTCACCTGGCGTCCCTACTCATGCTGTGTCTTCCATCCTTCATCCCTCCATCTTTTCATCACTCTGTACCCCAAGGAAAACTTCTCCTCCGTTTGCTACTTTTCATGACTTTTTCTGTTTTTCACACGTTATCCTTCTTATTTCTCACACACACACACACACACACACACACACACACACACACACACACACACACACACACACACACACACACACACACACACACACACACAACGGAGGATTCCCAGCGTACAGTTTTAGAACATCTTCCAGTCTGGTTCCATTCAGCGAGACTCCCAAACGTGTCGAGTTTAACCTTATATCATCTCACCAGGGTTTTCATCGCTGACATCTGCCTGACATTTATTTTTCTCTTTTAACTTTTGCTCTTCTATTACACTTTCTTGTCCAGTTTTGTTCTCGCCCTGACGTAGACACAGAGCAGGTGTTCCCCCCTTTCCATCCGTCTCAGTCCCTATCCTTCTAACTGACAATAGGGATGAGTCCAAAGGGGAACTGGAAATTTGGGATATTGTCTTGACAACAACACAAGGTTTTACAACACACAAACACACACAACAGAGTTTACACAACACACACACACACACAACACACACACACAATACACACACAACACAACACACACAACACACACTGTACATATTGTTGGCCATCTGGTTCTTCACTTATCAGGGCCTTATTTTCCCCATTAAGGAACCTTGAAATGCCCCTAAATGACCTTAAAACACCCTCACATATGATTTGATTGAAAAATGATTGACAGAGCTGGATGGCCAAGCTTTTACAAACTTTCACTTTTACCAAGCAATTTATACATACACACACACACCACACACAAGTTTACAAACACTTTCACACAACACACACACACACACACACACACACACCACGTTTACAAACACACACATCAACACACACACACACACACACACACACACACACACACACACACACACACACAGTTTACAAACACACACAGTTTACACACACAACAAAACACATTCACTACATTTTGCCCATCAGCTGATCTAGTGGAAACATTTTCTCTAAGGTTTTCTTTCCTGGTGACCATAATATTATTCTAGCAGTTTTTCCCTAAAAATATATTTTACAAGCTCAGTCTTTAAGTCAAATTCTTGGTCTTGTGCCAATCACTTGAAACTTTATTGTAGCGGGTCGGTCAATAAAAAAAGTGAAGATCTACAATTAGTCCACATGAGACTTTTTATGAGAGAACCATGAACATACTCTACACCTCAGCCAATCCCCTGTCTGTTTGTCTTTTTATTGGCCCGTATCATTTTTACTCAATCACATAAAAACTATTTTTTTATAGTGTGCCAGTGTTAATGTGGTGACTGTACCTGTTACTGTCAAACGGTGCAGTATTGATGGGATGGGACAGTTTAATGTTCAGATAAAGACTGAGGGATGGTTGATGTAAAACTGTGCTGATTGAAAATAATATTACAATGCCATCACTGCTTCATGGTGCCAAACCACTTTTGCTTTTCACACACACACACACACATACGCACGACACACACACAACACACACACACACACACACACACACACACACACACACACACACACACACACACACACACACACACAACACACACATACCCTACACAACACATCACACACACACACACACACACACACACACACACACACACACACACACAGTCAAAGACCCATTGTAGATGCTGACCAACATTACAAATGAATCCAAAACGTTCTGAAATTGAGACTTTGAACTTTTATTATTTATTATTAAATCATTATTACTATCAATATATTTCCCCTTCATATCCATTTCTTACTTTTCAACACTCACAACAAGAGCTCAGCTGGAGGCTTATTTTCAGATGACATATCTTCTCAAAATCTATTAGATTATCTCATTCTATAGGACAGTAAGACCTGCTTTCTTTTCTAACCGCTCATATTGCGGATCCATCAATGCACCGAAAAAGTGTTTTTCCAATTGGCTTCATTTTGCACACGAACTATGTGCATTTACTATAACTTATTATCCTCTAAATCACTCCGCATCTCTCAGCACATTTTGAAAATGAATTGTCTATAGCCTATAACGTACAGTATGTCATTTCTTTCTGTGGTAGGCCTCTATATGGTATGTTGAAACGCTCCAATCCCAAATCCTTGGCTTCTAAATCTTTTTTTTTTTTTTTTTCCTGCAGTAGCGAAAGTAAAAGTGTTTTTGGACAGCGACCGTGTGGGTTTTTTGCCTCTGGCTTTTCTTTCAGCTGTGTGCCTTCTGGGACACATGCAAAGCCCCCTTTCCTATACACTCATCTCTCCTGCCATGTCTCTCTCTCTCTCCTCTCTCTCTCTCTCTCTCTCTCCTCTCTCTCTCTCTCTCTCTCTCTCTCTCTCCTCTCTCTCTGTCTTCTTCTCTCTCTCTCTCTCTCTCTCTCTCTCTCTTTCTTTTCTCTTCTCTCTCTCTCTTCTCTCTCTTCTCCTCTCTCTCTCTCTCTCTCTCCTCTCTCACCTCTCTCTCCTGTCTTCTCTCCTCATTAGCTGGACTATACCTCTTCCCTCCTAAACAAGTGGAGGAATGCCGGTGCTTATTTTCTTAACCTTAGGACAGGGGGAGACGTTTCCCTTTAGAGCATTGATTTGAGTGACAGGCTAAGCGTGCTGGAAAAGACTCTTCAGTTGAGTTTGCCACGGAGTCCCGCTCTTGGCAGCCCCAGAGCCTATACGTAGAAAAAACCTGGAAAATAAACGAAAATAGTAGCGTTTTTTACTTGAAGTTTAATATTCCTTTCGCACATGGCCGTTTCATCTCTTTGTCTGTACTGTATATATCTTCATCCCAACCGACCACTACTTCTGTGTTTGTCTCAATTTCAGTTCCTTCCTCCGACTTATTTAAACTTTTTGTGCCTGGCCTGGGATCAGATTTCTTGTGGCTTAAGTCTATCCGACAGCATCAGTCATTTTAGGGAAGAGAGAGTCATGGGTTGATGCTAGGAGACACGGTGTCTCACACCCAGTTTCCAAGAAGCATCCGCAAACGATTCGACATTGATTTATCTGTCTGTGCCGTTAGAATGCCAGCAATCAGTGGCCCGTGCTAGGCATCCGGTCAATCAGTTCAATGAGTACAGTAGTGTGTGTGTGTGTGTGTGTGTGTGTGTGTGTGTGTGTGTGTGTGTGTGTGTGTGTGTGTGTGTGTGTGTGTGTGTGTGTGTGTGTGTGTGTGTGTGTGTGTGTGTGTGTGTGTGTGTGTGTGTGTGTGTGTGTGTGTGGTGTGTGTGTGTGGCAGTAAGTATGTCTAACCACAATGGTTGTATGAATGGAGTTCTTGGTGGAAAAACATCTTACAGAGCTTAGAAACAAAATATTTTACTGTATAATTTTGTTTTTATGATTGATCTATATTGGGTTTTGCAAATACAGACAGAGAAATATGCAGAGATATACAAAATAGACAAGTTTTCAAACCACAATGGTTTTATGAATGGAATTAATCTTGGTGGAAAACATCTTAAAAAGCAAAAAAAAAAAGTGATGATAATAATTGAATTTTCATGATTGGAAAAACCAACAATTATTCGATTATATATTTGATATACTGTATGTGTGGACCCATGTTTAGCATTTCTGTGTGTGTCTTAAATTCATCCTTTCACACACAGTTGAGAGTGTAAGCATCCGTGACTGTGGCCTTGATGGAAGACAGGCCGGCAGCAGCACTCGGGCTAATAACGCTAATGTTTTCCAAATGACACCATCCAGCGGGCTCCACGTGTCATCTTAAGTCAAACATCTTTAGCTGTGATGTGGTGGCTCGCCCCTCTGGTTTTCATTAATAGTGTCTGCAGCCCTTAATGCCTCCATTGATTTGAGCGCGCCTGCCAACACTTTTCTGTGATTATAGTCGAGATTGCGCCTTGGCGAGTGAGGAAAATAGCAGCAGTAGACGTATGG
This sequence comes from Ammodytes dubius, assembly GCA_026122265.1. Taxonomy (NCBI): domain Eukaryota; kingdom Metazoa; phylum Chordata; class Actinopteri; order Uranoscopiformes; family Ammodytidae; genus Ammodytes; species Ammodytes dubius. The sequence goes on from CM047510.1 coordinate 27,951,554, forward strand.
CTTTTGGAATGGCGCCCGGATCAACTGTAAAGTCACATGACGGCTTAAATCCATCGAGTCACGTTTGAAAAAATCCAACAGCTTCAATCTAGAATGAAGAGTTACTAGATCCCATGTGTCGGGGCCTCTCCCCTTGATACTGTCATCCAACAGGAATCTGGGAATGCCAGCGGTGAACTGATGGTGGTGTGTGTGTGTGTGTGTGTGTGTGTGTGTGTGTGTGTGTGTGTGTGTGTGTGTGTGTGTGGTGTGTGTGTGTGTGTGTGTGTCTCCTCGCTGCACCTGAGATTGTGTTTGTACTGCTATACTTTTGAGGACATTCATTGACATATTGCATTCCCTAACCCTAACCATCAAACTATTGCCAACCCTACACTAACCCTCTAACACAAACCTATCATACTGAACCTCAAACCCTTGAGAACCCTTAGGCCTGTCCCAAAGAAGACTGTCAAACCTCACCAAATCTAAAACTAAATGTACACACACACACACACGCACATGCATACATCATGGCATGTATCTATTCACAATTCACACATTGGCACATATGATACACTACTGACAGAAAAGTCACGTTCAAAATGCAAGATGACTATATTCATCAAACACACAGACAGACAGACAGAGACAGACAGACAGACAACAGACAACAGACAGACAACAACAGACAGACTAGACAAAGCAGACAGACAGACAGAAGAAAAACCACTGACTCGCTTAGTCTACAGTACATTCTCACCTACCTGGCATGTACACAGAGCCAAGCATGGACATAACATTAATATCTGCCACAACACACTGCAGTAGCACATCCTCTGCTGTAGAGTGACAGACTGACATGCAGGTGTGATGACTCTATCGCATTCCACAGACAATGAACAGACGACGGCTACCGCTGCAGATTACGTCAAGGTCTCAGGGCTCAGGCTATCTGCTAGGAAGATATCAGGTTTTCCAGCAGAAAGCAGAGCGCTTAGCATGCACACACAACCACCACGCACACACCACAACAACACACACACACACACACACACACATACAGACGCACACAGTAAATACATTTGTACGGCTATATTTGTGAGGACATTCATTTATATAATGCATTCCCTAGGCATCAAATCTAAATGCTTAACCCCAACCTTATACTAACCCTCACCTAAACCTGATCATTTGAACCTTTAACCCTTTAACAGACCTTTAAAGTGTCCTTACTTTCCAAAAATGTCCTCTTGCCGATGGTTAAAAGGTAAAACTGGTCCTCACAAAGATGCATGTACAAGCACACACACACACCTACACACACACACACCTACATACTGGAAAACCGTCAGGTGAAAACAGATGAGCTGCAACAGTAGAGTGGTAACATGCCTGTGGACATTCCTCTCTAGTCTGCTTACAGCCTAGTAACAGGAGCTGAGGGGACTGGAGCCTCAGCCCAAATGGGTTAACCAGACCAGACCAGACCAGTACCTGTGTGTGTGTGTTTGTGTGCATGACCTCGTCGTGGGACGGCAGGGGCTCGTGATCCGTCAGTTCAAGTTGTATTAGGTCAACGTGTGTTCTTGCCGCACAAGCTCGTAACTATGCACACACGCACGCATGCCCTACACGCACGTCACTCACAACGATGCAACGACTCACGCAATCACTCATCACACTCCATACGACAACATCACCAGACCACACACCACCACCACCACACAACAGACACACACACACACACACACACACACACACACACACACACACACACACACACACACACACACACACACACACACACACACACACAGGGCAAGGCAGGGCGTTTGAACGTTTGAAGATTCACCAACTCAGCATGAAGTTACTACAGGAGCAAGGTTTCTGTCATGACCAACTAGACAAATGACTTAAAGCTTTCATAAAGATTCATAAAACACAGCTCGCTTTTGCCAGTGAAGTCTACAGTGAATCTGGCTACATAATAAATCCAAATATACTGAACAGACTGAAGTGTCTTCCCAAGCTCCAGCCCTCTGTGTCAAGTGTCCCTGCTGTGTGTTTGGGTGGGTTTCCTTTGCAACGCTCATATTTCAAAGACATGCCTGTAGTCTGCTGGACATGGCCAGTCAACGAGAGGAGTTATTGAGTTGTCAACTAAAGACTATGGCCCATACGGCTGAAATACACATCACAGTATTATCTGGAATACTTTTTAAATTTTTTATTCCCTTTTAACAGTGGATAAAAAGTTGATATGGGACAATATTTAATATTTCAAATATATTCCAGGAAAGTTTAAACTGTAGAGTGTAAAAGAATTTATTTCTGAAACAGACTTGGTACAAATGGAATGCAATATTGTATGTTTATTATTTACAGTATAAATATGCTTCTGTAATTAGCAAGGGAGCGTTGCAATCTAGAACTTTCACCACTTAATGAGACCAAAATAGAAAATATATGCAGCATCATATTGTGTGTAGTAAAAAGTAAGTGAAAGTAAGTAAATATTGTTGTGGATGTCATGATTTTTACACTTTGCAGTACAGAATATGGCCTGGCATTGGTAGAAGCTACTATATGGTTTTTAGTGGTTGGAGTATGAGCCCCTTGTGCTCAGTTTATGATGTGTGGTTGAGACACAGTGGGAGATGACGTAAACATTACAACTGGTTCAGATTAGAACCACAACAGATAATCCCCATTGATGTGTCTTTGGGAAAGTCTTAAAATGCTTGTCATAGAGGTGAGGGGTCAAACTATCCCGGGAGGTTGTCAGGGTTCAGTGCCACCCCCCCCCCCCCCCCCTCCCTCCCATCGTGGACTGTGGAATGCCGGTCGTCGTAGTGACAGTTGTCAGCGTGAGTTAAATGAATCTTCAGGGCACGTCTTGGTCAGTGTCAGCATGAGCTTATTCTTGGTGCGCTCATGTTTCCTTTTGAAATGCAGTTTAAAAAAATCCCTGTGAAGTTTTGGAGTTCAAATTAAAGGTGAGTCAGTGATTCTGAGCAATACTTGTTGTCAAAATCACTTTTTTTGTCAAAATAGTGAATATTTACCTCACAATCTGCTACCTGTCTGTACAGTGTATGTTCTTTGAAAAAAAATCCATTGTTAATTCACAGCCTAGACTCTGTAAACTGACAAAAAAACATTCCTCCAGAATCGCTGACTCCACCTTTTAAATGTTTGTTACGTTTTACAACATATACATATCAATTACATGTGTTTATTCTTTGCTTTATTAAAACATATTGTATATTTTGTATCGATCTATTAGTACATATATAAATACACCTTTTACCTATAGCCAAGTTTCTTCAACATTATACATTGGCCCAATACAGTACGTATCTAATGATGCAGTTGTCAAGCACGCAACGCAGCTCTGTGATTCTTGGAGGGGAACATATAAAGAATGAGTGTTTTTTATGCTTTTTCGTGTTTTGAGAAAATGTCTGTAGCAACTTGAGCTGTTCCTTCGCTTGTTGTCTATGTTAAGACCCAAAAAGGGGCCTTGTCACGCAGCCTCCTCCTCTACAACACACACACACATACACATACACCACACACAACACACACACACACACACACCCCTCCCGCCTCATTCGCTCGTAGCCTCTGTGGTCTTATAAGGTTACAGAGCAGAACTTTCTAGATGATGCAGAACAATGTGTGTGTGTGGTGTGTGTGCCTGAGTTCTCAGACCGTAATGTCCTCAGGTGAACACTCAGTCCCTGAACCTGGTCTGCTTTTTCTCATATTATGCTCTAGTTCAGCCTGGGAACAAACATCTACACACACACACACACACACACACACACACTCCATCATCACAAAACACACACAGCAGGTGCATCTACAAACACCAGATGCACTAGTATACATCACTGTGTCTGAAATCACTCCCCATTTCTACAGTGCATGTCCCCCATTAAACAAAGGTAATCTATTCTGAGTGCATTCATTGTATGAAAACTACAACTGCACGACCCTATTCTATTTGCTCTTTATTAAGTAAACCATTTAGCGTATATTATATTAGGAGTAGTGAGAACAAAAGAGTATTTTTGAGCACAGCGATCTTTATCTATTTTCTAGCTCTATACTGTCTTGTCCCCTCTGTCTCTCTTTAAAGGGATAATAAGGTTATTTCAACCCGGTGGCAGTAGGTTTGGCCTTCTCTGTGTTTCTATTGAAAACATTGTGCTTAGCAAGTTGGAAACATGCTGACAATGCTAGGAAGAAGAAAGGAAATAATTCAGACAATCAGACCCATCTTTAACATAACATCCAATATGGCTGGAATAGAAAACAAAGACCAGAAAAAAGTTTATTTCTTAAACTTAACAATATGTTGCACATCCAACACAGTTCACTTTCTGAGTTCCTGGGCTTGTTTTCATCGATGTGAATTCGATTTATTGTGTAGAAATGTTTCAGGTTTCTTCACCATGTATCTCCCCTCCGAATAAAGTGTTTTTTTGTAGATACAATCATCTTGCCAAATAAAACATGTCAAACCACTTGCGATTCTTGCCTCTGAGCATTTTTTAGTTTAGTAGTGATACCTCTTCCCAGATCACAGCAGTGAGTTTGGCAAGTACATCTTTATAAAACTTTTTACAATGGCCAAAACTATAAAAAATAAGACCCAAATGGTATAAAACTTGGAATTTCAGTTAAAAGAATCATCATATACCCACCTTTTTCCAGTCTCCTCCTTTCCGGTTATGCCGCTGTAGGACTAGTTGAATGGTTATTTACATGACAGTGAATAAACTGTTGAGCCAACACAAGCCTGCGCTCTGTCTGTTGGGACGGAAAGCCCGATTCTTAAAAAGTGCATTTTACGAGCACCTTCACTGTGAGTTTATTAGGAAGTTGCTATTTTTATATTTTTCTCTCTCGCTGTCTTTTTTTATGCACACTCACATTTTCCTAAGTCTTCTTCCTTCCATTCATCCTCCTTTTTCTTCCCTCTCTCATATTTCACCACTCTTTTTTGTCTCTTCATCTTGACATGAAAAATCTTTATTTGTGTCATGTTGTTCATTTTGCCAGCACTGTAACTCTCCTCTCTTTTTCCAGTCTGGAGCACTAAGTGTGCTAATAAGTAATGAAAGGTGGAATCAGCAATTCTGGAGAATGCTTTTTGTCTAAATCAGTGAATAACTCCTCATAAATCCACTACCTGTCTGTACTGTGTGTGAGGGCTGAAAGAAAATCTGGTGTTAATACACAGCCTAGGCACTGTGAAGCCACCTTATATAGCAACATGTACAGAGCCTAGGCTGTGTATTAACACTGTATTATTGTTTCAGCGCACACACACTACATACAGGTAACGGAACGTGAGGACATTTTAAAGTGATTTTGACAGCTAGCATTCTCCGGAATCTTAAATAGAAGCACATATATTTAAAAAAAATAAAAAAACTGCACGTTTAAGGACCCAAGGGAAGGGAAATAAACTTTGCTGGACGGAAAATACATCTATTAAGAACCAATTGAAGAAAGGAAATGATTATCATTCCTGATTTTCCTGATCTAAACCATTTCTCTATCAGCTCTTACAGACAGATATATGACATAGCCGTATCATGAAAGTGCTTGGTTTGCTTCTGTTCCAGTTGACCCCAGAGTTGGGTCAGTTTTCCAGCTAATAGGGAACAAACAGGACCTTTTGGAAAGGCCTTAATAACAGAGTGGGAGAGCCTCACTCACCACAGCAACCAGCCTGGCTCCACACACAGCCCCCTAGACCGTACAACAGCACATTAGCTGCTACTCTGAACCACTGAAAATTGAACATTTCTGATTCGGTTCAGCTTCAAGCTTCAGTTCCCTCCTTCGCACTTACTTCAATGCAATTTTTTTATTTTTTTATTATAGGGGTTAAGCTTGTGTCAATGTGGGATTTTTATCATCATAAACCGATGATTATCAGAGGGAAAGGAAAGGACATAGTTGTTCTTTTTACCAAGAAAGGCAACTTCAAGTTAACTTTTACTGTATATTTTAGCTGCTATGATGGCAATTGAGTGTCACTCTATAAAAGCAATAAAAGTAGGCGTTCCATAACTTTCAGGTTTGGATACAATTTCCAATCCAGCCGAAAATGAAAGTCATACTACAATAAAGTTGGTCAAACATCCAGATTTTTGATACCCAAAGTGGCCCCTGAAGTTTTATTTTTATCATATCACCACTACTGACGTGCAATGCAAATATGTCCACAGCCCTTTATGATCCAAGTTATATTGCTTTTTCTTTGAACCTAAACTATAAGGGAAATTACTGTAAACTTAAGGGGTTTTCAAATGTTGAGATAATGGTCATTTTTTAATAAGAAACCAATGGGCAGAGATGGTATCAGTGTTAGTGGTGCACGTATAGCCCTGGGAAGTTGACATTTTGCCTGTTTTAATAATGGAAGTGATGTGGAATGGTAGACAACCAGTGAAAAGGCAGCTTGAGTCTTGGCTGGAGACGCAGACAGCACAGGAAACAGACTTGGGCTGATGCTGATAAATTCTCGGAGGAATGTCTTGAAATGTGGATTTGAGAAGGTGGTGTGATGTGCTGTACGTGTGATGGCAGTAGAGTTTATTATATTTAACAGCCAAAAAATACAATATGTAAACCGACCTCAACATGTATGGTTACTTTGAGATGTGCTCGCAATATGGGCAGCTGCATTGGAGCCAACATGGAGGTGTGTATGGCAATAAGTTATCGTACCTAAAGGACAAACATAACTTGGGTGTCAGTCGCATAGTTCCCATACAAAGAATATTATTGATTTTCAACTCCTATTTGGGCAATTGTAAATACAATTAAAAAAAACATATTACAATAAACACTATTGTAAGGCTATCAGCAGGATAGCATTCACAAAAAATGCTCATATTAACAACACAATACACAATTTGTCCATTCCTTTTCGAGAACAACCTAACATTACAGAAACTACTCATATGACTTTTCTTACCTGCCATCTCAATTGTTGGCTAAGGTAGGCTAAGGTTGTGGTTTAAAGAGACCAATGTGAATTGTTGATTGTAAGGGTGAGGGTTAGTCAAATAAAAAAATACTTGCTATAACTGCGGTCTCTAAATGACCTCAGACCCTTTGTGTAATTGAGTATTTCAGCTCAAACCTAATTCACAGCAATAGTTCCCTCCATTTTCTCCCCACTTATAATCCAAACCTTTGATCCTTGTGAAGTGATTGATAATGGCGGAGCGGCATCCTTTAATACACTCGCCCAGTGAACAAACGAGAGACCAATCAGAACCCAGATGATGATCCAATCAGGAGGCCAGAACAACCACAACATCGAAAACCGCTGATCAAACCTGACACGGGCTGCTGTGAAGGTGCCTATTTTTAGCCCCTCATTTACAAATAGGCTCTAATACAATTGCTTCCCTCTGTTTCCCCAGGAACATTAGAAAGCTAATCCCAAAATGACTCCGCAGTTCATCCCAGATATTCCAGATGATTGTCTGAATGAAAGAGAACTAACAGATGTGACCTAAATAGACGATATATATAAACTGGAAGAGAGAGAGAGAGAGAGAAATAAATAGAAGATACGTAAGTAAAAAGCTGTTTGGACAACTGTCTCACTGACACAAGTTAAGTCTGTTAAATCACATGTGCCTCTCGTTGTTCCAAAACGTGCCACAATTTCTACTTAAAATCCCATAGGGAGGTCCCATATTATTATGCACATTTTTAGGTTCAAAATTGTTATTTGGGTTTCTACTAGAAAAAAGACTAGTGTCCAAAAAAATTATAGTTTTCCTCACAGTGCCATATTGTTGAATCTCCTCTCTTCAGCCTCTGTCTGAAACACTGTATTTTAGAGATTTAAATTAAGTTGGTGGTTAGGGGCGTGGCTTCTCCCCTTGTGATGTCATAATGAGAAATCGGAATCTTTCAGAAAGGTGGAGGTGGAGAAAAAGAGAGAGGGTTGTTTTTTTTCTCTCTATAGACACACCAGGGACCCATAGTCATGTTGAAAATAAACAGGAACAAGGGCATTTTGCATAACAGGTGACCCTTTAACTTCCCCATGGTGTGCCTTTGTCTCTTACCTCCTCCAGCCCTCTGCTTGTGTTCCCATGTCCAGCCCCGGTCTATTGACCTCTCCCCTGGCTGCACTCGGCTAGCTCCGTGCTCCTGAAGCTACTGACCTGCAACATGCCCTTCTCCTCTGTCCTTTGTTAACCTACAAGACTCCTGTTTTTCTTCAGGCCCATCCAACCGAACACAGAGGGATTTTAGACTCACATTTTGGGGTCAAGACTTGTTATAATACACTGTCATGTAAGGAGCCCCCGGGAACAAACAAGCTAGTCATTTTAGCATCCAATTACTACCAAGCTCAGAAGCATTATGAAAGCAAAGGGTTGGGATATTCTCAGGAGGATATATAAACAACATGGAGAAGAGAGTATAAGTTATTGTTTGAATAGAAAATAACCTCAGTTAAAGCGGCTACGAGTAACATTTAAATATCTTTTAAACAGCCTCATGTTTCCTCTGATAATCATAAATTACCTTTAACAGCAAACGGGACCATCAGTGCAAAGAAAGACGTTTTTATATAGTTTTTTATTACTGCTTTTGGTCTGGTCGCACACCCAGTCCGATTTTCGGTTCGCTCGTGCAGGCTCTATGGTCACATATCCGTATTGGTTGCAGATTTCAGTGTGGCGCTGCAGCGTGATTTGAGAAGCCTATCCCTCTAGGTGAGGGAAGGGGAGCGGGAGCCTTGTTTGAGACAGTTATTTGTCGTCACAATGACTGGTAACGGGGCTGAACCATCAAAGAAAAAAAGAGAATGCAATGAAGAAAAGCGAAAAGAGAGAGTGACTACGGCGGGACGAGGACGTTGCCAAGCAACGTGTATACAATTTCACGAGAGCGAAACTAGACTGTGTTTACTCCTAAATGAATGAGCGGTTGGTACTAACACAACGTTTGCTTTGCTTCACCATCATCAGATAACCATTATCTGAAATAGTCATTATTTACATCAACAACACAAACACATTACCTCATCGTGATCCATACAAACTGCCGTCTCTCTTTCATTCGCTTTCTGTGAGGACACAGCTCCGTGAGAGAGGGTAGCCTAGTTAGGTGACGCTGCTGCATCAACTCATTGCAATCAGGTGTGTGTACTGACTGGCATTAGTTGATGCAGTGTCAAAACCACTCTCACGGAGCCGAAAAGAGTCCTCACACTTTCAACACACGTACATGCACTATATTGCGCCCTTCTCAGTTCACACTCGCGCGCCTGGCACGAGCATTTGCGACAGCGGGCGTCGTAAAAATACTACCGCTTTTGTCCAAAGGGACGCCAACGTGCCATCTTACTCGTAGTGCCTTTAAAGGTGAGACCTGGCAGGAGAAATATTGTTTTTTAAGCACTGGACAGTTTTGATATTTTTGTCTGTTTTGCTTCCATAACATGTGTCATTTCATACTTAATGAAAGGTTCAAAATGAACATTTAGGTGTTTATTTGACTAAACCTTGTCTGTTTGTGTCTGTGTATCTCTCCTATACAACCATATTGAACGGCCATTATCTCAACATTAGTTTTTTTGCAATAATCTTGAACCAAAAATGTCAACTTCAAAAGCATTTACATCAACAACACTTACAAAAATAGTAATAGTACTATTTCTATAAAACATAAAAAATAAAGATGTTTACTCTTACTTTATCCAACCTCTAAATTTTTTGTTTTTAAAGACTTGCAAATCCAGGCATATTTAGTAAGATATTGCCAAATGTCATATTCATTCAAAGATTTCTGAAAAATTATAATGCAAAAATAATTGTTATGATTTGAGTAATTCTCCTCCAGTGTTGCTGCATATCTGTAACAGTCTTGACCGTAACTCATAAAGCTGCGCGCCTGTTGTGAATGTGTTACTAACAGGTGTCGAGGGCCTTAAGCGGTTCTCATTAACACAGCTCATTTCACAGGCACCACACACACACACACACACACACACACACACACACACACACACACACACACACAGCACGCACACACAGTCGTTACCGTCCCGACACAGCTCACGTGTGAAACAACACATTATCACCCAATTAGCATGACCCTGTGTCAGGCGCCTGGGCCCGTTTGATGGCACACTTTCTCCCCTCACACTCCCACACTGTCACCCTGCATGCCACACACACACACACACATGCAACAGTAAGGTTTTCAAGTAGTAAATTAGTGGCTTATAAGCTTTGTATTAAAGCTATAGTGTGTGACTTCTGTTGCCCCATGAGTAATTCTGAGTAATTACAACAACATTGTTGGCGCAGTCACATTAGTTAAGCGTTCGGGTTATACCTTCTGCTGTGCGTCCAGATTTTTCTTAGCATAGATCAACAGCTTTGTTGGCACTTCTTGGGATTTTATTTGAGCTCCTGCGCCCAGTGTCGAGGGGGGTGTGACACCAGTTTGTAAACTCTGTGATACTGAGAAACACAGAGAGAGTTTTGTGGAGCTGATAGGCTTAATCAACTTTGTGTCCACTTGTTTGGTGGCTTGAATGTAACCCACATTCAATTGTATGAAAAACATTACACACTATAGCTTTATATGAGTCTTAAAGGTGTCTGCATGGTGCTCAAAGAATCGGCTAAAGATAAAACTGCTTCAGGTTCCATCCATGCATGTTGCAGTCCAGCCCAGGCGTTGTCATTTGTCAGGAATCACCTCTTGACCTGTAGGGGAGGGGGGGGGGGGGGGGCAGCAGGCAAACTGAAGCCCATTTTCTGTCTCCCCTGTCTCCATTCTCTGCTGTAATGAAAAGCAGAGGGCGGCTCTGTCGTCAGCTGCTAATAACGTAGCATTAGCTCCACATGGCTCGCTGATGGGCTCCTTGTTAGACATTCAAACCTTTTGATCTGCACCAGCGAGTGGACAATGCTAGCGTCTGTGTTTGCTGCAATAGAATAGAAACACTTCTTAAAGCAATGTGTATGTATGCTGTATGTTACTTATACAGTATAAGGGTTGCTACTACAGTGATTGATACATCTGATAAATATAAGAATGAAAGAAGTTTTAGCTAACACATGGATGTTTTCACATTGTTGTTTGACTTACATACCCAGCCAACAGTTACACGGTTATTTTTCCTCTCTAGTTTGTAGTCTCTATTAATATAATTCCTTGCTTTGTTTGTTTGATTCATTTTAATCATATTAATTAAGGAAACCCTGACTCTGACAATGTTAACAATATTTATTTAGTTTTAAACTACTTGTATTTAGATATTTGCATAAAGTTGAACCCTTCTAAACTTTACCCACTTAGCCCCACGTCTGTTAGCAGTAGAAGGCCTTGTTTATTTTCAAATTCCAATTCACAATGAATAGTATCCTGACCCATTTCCAGCATTTTAGTCTGTGTTTGTGATGTGGGCTGAAGCTCACAGTATGATATTTTACACTTGCTCTTCCACATTAACTCCTAACTGCAGGGTTTCGCACAAGAATCCAAATGTACATGTACTGTCCTTTACCTGTGCAAATGGCAATCAACATATTCTATTCTATTTTAATTTATTTATATTGTTTACATTTATTAAAAAAAATAATAATAATATAAAAAATTGTTTGTAGGATGATGTAAATGTAAAATAACTCATCAGAATACTATATGATCCTACAATAAAGTATAAAAAAAAAACATATTATATTATATTATATTCTATTCTATTCTATTCTATTCTATTCTATTCTATTCTTTCACGACCCGTCTAGTGAAATTGCGATCGAAAGTGGAAGTTCCCAAACAGTTGGAAAAAAATGCTAATGAGTCTTCTCCGTTTTCCTCTGTTTACAGGGTCTGAGTTCCCCCAAGACCCCAGTGTGATCGCTGCCAGCTCATGGAACACCTCTAGTGATGGTAAATACATGCACATAAACAACACACACACACGCACACACACACACACACACACACACACACACACACACACACACACACCACACACACACACACACACACACACACACACACACACACACACACACACACACCACACACACCACACACACAACTCACACTCACTCTCACACTCACAACACACAGAAAACATGGCTGAATTTCATCACATCCTTAACGAATATTTTCCAGCAAAACTAATAGCTGTGTCGATTTTAATGGCGTGTTAAACATTTCACAGCCTATTTGAATAGTCACCATCAGCAACTGGGACAGCAGCCGTTGTCCCGGTTTAGCCTCTTTATATAAACGATCGTTGATGGAACGAATTACACATTCAACATGTGGCGATGCAGACACAGGTGCACGGCATTCCCCTCATTACGTCTGACCTACTTTGAGTTCTCTCTTAAGCAAAAGCTACGGTTGAAGCCTCAAAATTTATATTAATAATTTCTTTTTATTGGTATGTTTAGATGTTATACAGAATGCAATGTAGGTACAATTAGATACATACAATTACAACCCCCCTAAAATTATAATTTTAAGGCCACTTTTTTAATGTCTTGGTTTCAAATGTATGTATTTCAATTAGCTGTGTAGATGATGACAACATTCATAACACCACCTACAAAGCTTAGATAAGTTTACTGTTTTCAAGGACAAAACAGACTCGATGGGGTTACTTTATTACTTACTGTATTGTTCATATTAAGATCACAACAAGCTCTTAAGATCATTGTTTTGTCATACCTTTCTGTTGTTGCTGTTCTTTGCTGCTGACCTCATTTGGCCTCCTTATACAACGCCACCACTGATGTGCTAAATTACATTATGTGGACACTTGCATACAGGTTGGAGGATGCAAACAGGAAAATAATCTCGAGTTTCCTTGCCCAACAATGGCTCCTACATACAATAGGCTTGTAGAAGACAAAAACCTGTCAACACGTTGCATTTAACATGCATTTAACTGGTCCAAAACCCCAAGAAAATTGACCGTGGTATGCAATATGGAGATGAAAAATAGCCTTAAAGGTTGCTTGTTGTCTCCCACATATACTTGGTCAGCTTATTCCTTTCCTTCCTCCATATAAAAAGTATTCCTGCCAGTTTATTACAATTATGTGCTTTGTGGTGAGGATGGCTTCGTCTCCTGCAGCTGCCCAGGTTCACATCAGCACATCCTGACTGAGGAAGCATTTAAAATGGCTTTTTTCTGTTGGCAATTTCTAATGTCTAATCTTGATGTATTTCATTCCCCAGTAAAGTACTTGGAATGGCCTTGTGTCTGAATTGTGCTGTAGAAATAAACTTGCCTAGTCTTGCCTAGCATTGAAGGAACAACTGAGTTAAATCCATATCGTATTCTAAATATACTACAGGAAAACTTAGTCTGATCCATAACGTTTTTTGGATATATTCTCAACTGTGACTCAGGTGGTAGAGCGGGTCGGCCAATGATTGAAGTGTTGGAGGTTCGATCCCCGCCCTGCCACTTGTGTCATGGTTGTTGTGTCCTTGGGCAAGACACTTTGCCCACATTGCCTCGTGTGAATGTCAACAGTTAGTCTGCTATCATGTTGGGTTGTGTGTGTGTGGTGTGTGTGTGTGTGTTGTGGGGTGTGTGGTGTGTGTGTTGGTGGTTGTGTGTGTTGTGTGTTGTTTGTGGTGTGTGTGTGTTTGTTTGTGTGTTGTGTGAGAAAAAAAAACCCCTGTGTCCCAGGGTTATCGTCAAATCTCACCCGCTCTCCCTGACTTCCCCTGGGCTTAAAAAACAACAACATCCGCCCTATCCCTCGTGTGGGATATGCTGACTTATAAGACCCTTAACATGGAACTTAATTGATCTAGACCTTATTTTTGCTCTCTCATTTTCTCCTGTTTATTTAATTCATCGTTTGCTAAGCTATGGCCCCCACAACATCCGTCCCAGAGGGATTATTTAACACACACCACACAACACACACACACACACACACACACACAACACACACACACACACACACACACAACACACACACAACACACACACACACACACACACACACACACACACACACACACACACACACACAACACACACAAACACTACGACAGATTAAGCAGTATCACAAATATTACACAACACATACAAACATAAATACAGTAAGTATCAATGCACAAATATTAAAAGCAGTTTATTCGAATAATGAATTATGTTGAACCAACAACTCATGTTTAACAACAAAACAGTAACAACTCCAACACACAGAAAACACATTTAAATATAACATACAAAAACCAACAAAGGCCACACACATCACACACACACACACACACACACACACACACACACACACAACACACACACAGACACACAACCATGTTCACGTATACTGTATCTGCGTGTGTCGATTGGAGCCCAAACCCCATGACTAGCATCTGTTTCTTATCTGATGGATGGATGGTGATTGCGCCACTTGTTTTGTCTGCGGCCGCGCATGGTTTTTGATTGAGCGCGCAGACAGCATTCAGGTAGCTGCTCTGTATCGGCTAGCATCAGTAGCAGGAAGCTATCGCGCTGAAAGAGACTCATTATGAGAGCTGGAGTCACGGGTGATGATAGTTTACCCAAAAGTCAGTTTCCCTGGGGCTTTTTAATTTCTTTCTTTGTTACATTTTACCAATTTTGCTTCCTTTGTCACTCTCTCTCACACCACTCTCTCTCTCTCTCTCTCTCTCTCTCTCTCTCTCTCTTCTCTCTCACACACCTCTCTCTATCTGTCTGTCTGTCTGTCTGTCTTCTGTCTCTGTATTCTCTCTCTCTCTCTCTCTTCTCACTCTCTCTCTTCCTCTCCCTCTCTCCCCCCTCTCTCTCTCTCACTCTCCTCTCTTACCCCCTCTCGCTCTCCCTCTCTCTCCTCTCTCTCTCCCCCTCCCTCTTTCTCTCTCTCTGTTGGAGAGTGACCCAACTTTTAATGAAATTCACCTTTTAGTCGTGGCTGGCAATGCTACAGTCCCAGTGATGTTTAGTTAGCTGTGCAGCCACTCAGGTTTCTGTGCCTGCCGTCTGGCCTAGCACAGCTTTACTCTGTGTGTTATTGAACGAGTAGACGTAAATAATACAATTTTGCTGGTTAATGAAAAGGTATTGGGTGACTTCTCTTAGTTTAGGAACATGTATAGTTTGTGTGTGTTGCGGTCGTTGTGTGTGTGTGTGTGTGTGTGTGTGTGTGTGTGTGTGTGTGTGTGTGTGTGTGTGTATTTGTTGGTGTGCGTGTGTGTGTTTACGTTGATGTGCCTTGTGTGTTGATGTTGGTGTTGATTGGTACAAAAAAAACCCGCTGCGAAAAACTGCTTGCTGATGACAGGGCAAACCATTTAGTCGCTGGACCACATTAAAGGGACAGTGCGCGGCGAAGGTTTAAGTTTCACTGTGTTCTGCCTGGTGCCAAACCTCACAACACTCACACACTCACCACCAGACAATTCAACAACACTGAGGCTTTGTTACAGAGAGACATTGGGCGGACATCTTTTTTATCTATCCACTTCTTCCTATTTACTGTGCCTCTCTTCACTTCATTTCCTCTGTCTATTCTGCTGCCTCCCTGCTGCTTTACTGTCGGTTGTTATAACAGCTAATGAAGTGTGTAGGCTCACAGCTCCACAAACCATTTTCTTTTCCATCAACTCAACTAATGAGACGGTGATAAAGTGACCCTCTTGGCTTTGGCAGAACATCTCACTCTCTCTTCTCTCTCTCAATTGCAAAAATAGATCCTTTTTTCTTTCTCTCTCTCTCTCCCTCTTCTCCTCTCTCTCTCTTCTCTCCAACTTTCTTCACTCTCTCTCCTTCTCTTCTTCCCTCTCTCTCCCTCTCTCTCTCTCACTCTCTCTCACTCTCTCTCTCTCTCTCTCTCCCTCTCTCTCTCTCTCTCCTCTCTCTCCTCTCTCTCTCTCCTCTCTCTCTCTCTCTCTCTCTCTCTCTCTCCTTCCCTCCCTCCCTCCCTGGGTCTGTTCTAATTTTTTTTATAAAGCATTTTCTTTTTGTTTGGGTATTATACTGCCATGGCTAAACAAGGCACATTAAAGTCATGTCCACACGTACACGGTATATTTTGGGAACCGTAGATTTTTGTAGCTTGTGCGGTTTTGGCCCTTTGTCCACATGCAAACATCAGAAGTGGAGCGTTTGAAAAAGCAATGTGGAGATTATGGAAAAGTCCGTTCAGGGGAATAAATAAGGCAGAGGTTTTGGGAAACACTGGCGTCATACCTCAATATTGGGCATGGGAGTTGTTGTTTACATCAACTGAGCAAGCTGTCAATTCTCAAATTATACTTCCTATAAGCATGCTCACAATGTTCTTTATGGTGTTTGACATGTCACCTACTGCCTGGCATTATTTTCTGTTGTCAGACCTTTTTTTTGTGTTATACGGAAAGATATTGGTAAGTAAATTAGTCAATTTAGTCAATTGTACACAGGGCAATTGAAATTTGTCTTTTGCATATCCCCTATCAAGTTTTCCACTTTGGAGGGGTCATAATGCAGGGTCAGCCATAGTACAGCGCCCATGGAGCAGTTTTGGGGTTAAGTGCCTTGCTCAGACACATTGGTAGAGATGGTGGGCACTGTAGATGTTATTCCAGCCAGCTATAAAACTCAGTATTGTGTATGGGAATTTTCTGTAAACAGATAGGGGTAAAATGCACATTTTTATTTATTTAAATATCTGTGTACGTGTGGATCTGGGCTAAGTATGTCGAATGGAGCATCAGCAAGAGATAGAATATATTCGGTCCACTTCACTCTGCACAGCGCATAAGCAAATATATCTAGCAGACCCCTCATGACTCTGTGTTGGTATCTAGGTCCGTCACATCACAAAGAAAACACACACCCACACAGAGGAGTAAGCTACACAGACACACAGTCACGCACACAGCAATAGGGCAAAGGTATCGCTTGTAGTAATAAACTCAGGATTACCGGTGTGTGTGTGTATGACTTGTTTCCTTCCCAAGGTACAGTTGTTAATAGCTTGAGGAAACTAGTAAAGAAAAGAGATACTTTTAAGCAAACACATGTAAAAGAAAAAGGACAACTAAGTCCAATGCTCTTTGCATTCACATGAACTAATCATCGACATTTTGAACATCCATTTTCTGGCTTTTACACAATGCAACTCTTCTTGTCTGCAGTTTGAAAAACATATGCCATATTTGACCTTTTACTCAGTCATGTACAAATTCTCATACTTAAAATCAGCTAAACTTAGTACAAAATAAACAGCCTACAGATTTGCTATACAAAACATATAAATGCGAAAAGTACAATAAACAATATCGTGAAATAAAATTAAGTGACGAACAATTAAATTTGGCCGCAAACTAAACCACTGTGTCTCTGTCTGTCCCACACACTCATACACGTTGTATACTGTGACTGCATTCCATCCTGTCCATGAGCTTGCTTCTTAGTTTATAATCATATCTGAGTGGCTATCTGGCTATCAATTACCCACACCATTACACCACCTATTAGGTTTTATTATTAGATTTTGCCTTGATAATCTATTTACAAGGCTTGTTAAAGCTTGGTAAAGAGGAATAGATCTGTCTCAGTGTGTGTGTGTGTGTGTGTGTGTGGTGTGTGTGTGTGTGTGTGTGTGTGTGTGTGTGTGTGTGTGTGTGTGTGTGTGTGTGTGTGTGTGTGTGTGTGTGTGATTTGTGTGTGCTGCGTTGTGTGTGTTGTGATGGTGCATGTGTGTGGCTTGATACAAAAAACAGAAAATATTATGAGATTCCTCTTCAAACTTGAAAAACAGCAATAACAAAGAATAAATAGAACTTGCACATTGAGTTTTATATAATGTTATGTTAGACCTTCTCCTCCGTACACACACCTAAGTGGGATATGTTTTCTATATGTCAGAATTTGAACATGGGCCAGGGAGTGGAGGAGTAAGTAGACAGGGGTAGACAGAGTGGGGGAGATGGATGGATGATTCTACATGGCAGTAAAGTATACGTCATTATTAGTAATAGAAATGTGTGTGTAGGAGAAAGGAGGACAGATAAAAGTGGGTGAGAAGAAGAAGTGATAGATGTGGTGTGACGGTGGGAGTCTCCTTGGTATTGTCACACACTTGTTAGTACCACATTGCTGTTCAAGCCTTGAGTTGTGTGTGTGTGTGTGTGTGTGTGTGTGTGTGTGTGTGTGTGTGTGTGTGTGTGTGTGTGTGTGTGTGTGTGTGTGTGTGTGTGTGTGTGTGTGTGTGTGTGTGTTGTGTGTGTGTGTGTGTGTGTGTGTGTGTGTGTGTGTGTGTGTCTGTGTCTGTGTCTGTGTGCGTGTGTTGGGTACTGTCATATAAGCTGAAGTACACACACACACACACACACACACACACACACACACACACACACACACTCACAGACAAGGGCCGTATGCCAAGACAAATGTGCCCACCTCTCTTTTTTCACAAACACGTCGTAGGCCTTGTTTAACACACCTCATGACAACATGTTAGCTGCACCAGACATACAGTATATGAGCTGGACATATTATAACCACAGGGGTTGCTACAGTGATAGGAAGTAACAAGCAGATATCATAATATGCTCTGTCTCTTATGCAGGAGAGTTCAGTTTTATATCACACACAGCTCTGTCTCGGAAAGTATATAACACACTCACAAAGTCCAATAAATATTATGAAAGTTAGGTAAGTTTTCCAATACAGGGATGCCGCCTATACCATACCATTTGAATGGCATAATACGGCTATGAATGTGTGGGTCTCCTTGCATACTGTATGTAAGTGTATCTCTCTGTCTACTCCTCCACTCTCTCTCTCTCCTCTCTCTCTCTTTACACACATTGAAGTTTGTCTGACTAGTATTTGAAAATCGCCTACACTCTCTCACACACACAAACACACGTACACGTACATACACACACACACACACACACACACACACACACACACACACACACACACACACACACACACACACACACACACACACACACTGGATGTGTTTTTGCTCCTTTGTTTGTTTTGGCCGATTAGCGTAACCAGGAGCGTTGCTGCTGCATACCTTACGGTTTGGTTTTGGGGTTGAGAGGAACTTTCCAGAAGGATTTTTTTTCTCCTGACATTAACACCAATGTTTTTCCCGCACATTAAACTCTTAGGTGGCCCTCCAGAATATTATTATTTCTGCTGACCACCTCGAGGAAAAATGTGGTCCTGGATATAATCATGCAAATATGTTTAGCTTTGTCTATCCCCAACTTCTCTTTATGTCTGTCTGTCTGTCTGTCTGTCTGTCTGTCTGTCTGTCTGTCTGTCTGTCTGTCTGTCTGTCTGTCTGTCTGTCTGTACTGTCTCTCTCCTCACTCACTTACTCACACACACACACACACACACACATACACAGACTAACACAAACACACTTACACACAACAAACCATCTAGCCATACACACATCACTCACTCATCACCACCACACACACACACACCACACACACACTCACATCACTCATCACTCACTCACTCACTCACTCACTAACACTCACATCACACATCACTCACATCACTCACTCACTCACTCACCACTCACTCACTACCACTCACTCACATCACTCACAACACTCACACACCACACACCTACACACTACACACCACACCAACACCACACACACACACACACACACACACACACACACACACACACACACACACACACACACACACACACACACCACACACACACACACACCGTAGCCTTGTGTTCACTCCTTAAGATTCTCTTCTTCAATGTACAGTATTTACCCAAAAACAAAAGGTGATGTTGCCTCATAATATCATTTACAAGCGTTGCGGAAACTCTCTGGCATCATTCAGCTGAGATGAAAAGTGAAATGAGGTGTCACCACATTGGCAACCACAAAATAACTAGTAAAAACCAGACTGTGAATACGTGTGTCTGAAAACCAAGACTTGTTTCACTAGCATGGTTTTTTTCTGGCCTTGATGTAGTACAGTAAGTGTTGTCTGATTGATGTGTTAGATCTTGGCCTAGTGTAATAAAAGTTTCTCTACTTTCTCTCTCCTCTCTCACTCTCCTCTATCTGTCTCTTCTCTCTTTTTTCTCTCCTCTCTCCTCTCCTTTCTCCTCTCCTCTCTCTCTCTCTCTCTCTCTCTCTCCTCCTCTCTCTCTCTCAATCATCTCACACTCCTGAATTCTTCTAACTGGCCACTCTTAAATATATTTTTTTTTACCTTAAGCTGCCCTCACTCTCTTTCTTTTCTCCTTGTATTCTTCCTTTAAAGGTCTCATATTAGCCACATTTAAGTTAAAAATTATACTGGTTTCACTAGAACTGTTTTCATGGTGAGTGTCCTAAAAAAACCTTATATTTCTGACAGCGGCATTGTTGAATCTCCTCTTTTCAGTCTCTGTCTGAGCATAGTGCTAATTAAGTTGGTACTGAGGGTTGCTCTCCCCTTGTGACATCAAGGGGGGGGAATCTCACAGGTTTTGAACACAGATTAAGGTGAGCGGAATAGGAGAGTAGGATTGTTTTTCCCATACTTGGAAACTTTAGCCATACCCAAAAAAACATGAAAAGTTAATTTTGCATTAATTGACGAGCTTTTTATCCCCCTAGACCCTGTAAAGTTTCTGTTTTATATCGAATCATGGAATTTAAAATGCACAGGCTAAAAGAGAGTGCACACTACCTTTTGTCCTGAACACTTGAATGATAACCTGCATAATAGCAAAGTTTAACCCCTATCCTCATTCGACTGATATAAGTAAACTGCTCCCCAGGACCCTTATGAAGTGTGTAAATATACGGGATATGAGAGAAAGACAACATTCCATGTGCTTCCTGAAATTGACTAATAGGTACCTAACTAACTTTAACCCCTCCCATCCCTCTATATGTCTTTACCAGGCTCGTTCTTCATCCGTCTTGAAGCTCCCATGAACAACATACACCACGTACTCTGGGGCACACGGCGAGCTGTTCTGTCGGGTGTCGGTAACCCCCTCCCGCCGTGCGCTGGCTGAAGAATCGATGCTCCCGTGGTGCAGGAGCCTCGGAGGATCTCCTACAGATCCACCCCGTACGGATCACGCCTCCGCATCAGAAACCTGGACACTACCGACACCGGATACTTCCAGTGTGTGGCCACGAACACACAGGGGACGGTGTCAACGACCGGAGTGCTGTTTGTCAAATTCGGTAAGAGTGGGAGTGGTGTGACAGTAGCACACATCTAGAGCTGCTAGCCAAGCATTTTTAAAAACATATTGGCGTACAGACTTTATGGGATAGTAATGGTCATGGGAAGGGGAAAAAAATATTGGAAGAAGTAATTTTTTTCATAATGTACTTAAAATGTAGAGAATAAACTTTATAGTTCAAAACTGCATTAGCTCGAAATATATTGACAGATTTGAACATCCGGGATCAATAACTCATGAGCAAAATGTTATTAAAACCCAAACGATTCATCTTTGTATTTGGTCTACATTTACAAAATTGTGTTTCCACTTTATTCTCGACATTCCGACTTTATTCTAGAAGTGCATAAAGAAACAGAAAAAACCTTCCTCCTCTTTCTGTGTCAAACAGTAAAAACATAAATTCCTATTCCTCTTTTCCCACTAGAGATCTGTCTCCTTTTAGCAGCATTTATCTCAAGTGATTCCCGCTTGTAGCTGGCAGCCTGAGCTCAGGGAAATCTGGGAGCAATATTGTTTATCCTGTTGTAAAAGAAAAATAAATCCCCTTGTCTTTTTCTCTTCCAGATCCACTGCCTACCATCATGCCAGGAAGGCCCACGTGAGTTGCTTTTGCTTTTTGTCTATTTTAATCTCTGTCAGTCTGTTCATGCTGTGCTAACTATAATGCAATGCAGGGGGCCGTTTCACAAACGTTGTGTGTTTGTGTGTTTGTGTGTGTGTAGTGTGTGTAGTGTGTGTGTGTTGTGTGTGTGTGTGTGTGTGTGCGTGTGTGTGTGTGTGTGTGTGTGTGTGCGTGTGCGCGTGTGCGTGTGTGTGTGTGTGTGTGTGTGTGTGTGTGTGTGTGTGTGAGTGTGTGTGTGTGAGAACTCCTCAGTTGGCAGCGTCACATGTCACAAATCATTTTCGCTTGAAGACTACGGATATATTTTGCACAAAACTCTTTGCATTGCTGGGTTGCAAGTCTTGTTTTTAGTTTTTTGATTTATGAAAGGTGTCAAAATGAAATCGTGCTGTTTTGTGAAAATGTGCAAGATGTGGCTCTGGATCAGTCAAACGGAGAGGAAGAGATCCAATCATTTGATTTGTTGTGTATGTCTAGGCCTGTTTCCATTGGGAAATACAAAGTTACACTTCAGTGAATAGAGTAAAGAGAGTTTTTGACATATAGTCTCCTCAAACAGTCTAAAAATCTTATACGTCTCATAGTAATGCATTGCCTGCTTGCATAGAACCACTTTATAGAGTCTTATGCAGTATAGTTATTGAGTAATCACTCACATTATAACAAGGCTTGGCCAGTATTCTTGGCACAGGTCTCAGTGTGGCTAAATTCATATTTACTATGAGACTTAACGTCCCATATATTTGATGCTCTATGCTGGCCGACCATTATAGCTTACATGGTTCACATATGAAAATATACGTATGTGGAGCACAGTTGGAATGTGGACAATTCACAACGCAGGGCTTAAAACAGATGCTGACGTCGATATAACACACCGTTCCTCGAAATATCAAAGAAATTTGGTTACTTTTGCTCTCAGCCAACTTCTAAATTTAAAACCTTTGTAAGTTATTTAATTTCGGGTAATAAAACATTTATCTGATTCAAGAGGCGATAATGAAGTTATTATGATTGACAGTGAATGACCTGTGTCAACTAAAGTGAGTTTATTTGATTAAAAAAAAATAGAAAAATCTAATTTTGGCGTCTGAAATGAGCAGTATTGAAAGATCACAGCCATCTGTGTGTGGTTAGAGTTATATAACCTTTTTTATGGATCGCCACATTAGCTGCCAGCTGTCTGATTGTAGAGCATAACCCAACCAAAGTCCTGATCTCCTAATATGAACACGCACGTCCAATTAAATAGGGTCTTGAGAGAAGCAGATAAAACAAACGACACAAAATGTATCAAATAATTCTGTCCACTAAAACATTTTTCATGTTCTTGGCAATAGCAACAGTCCTGACCCAAATCGAATTTATTTATTTTTATTTATTTTTTAAGATTCTTTTTTTGGTATTTTTACGCTTTGCTTTAATAGACAGTTAGGAGAGACAGAGATGAAACGGGGCAGAGAGGTGGAATGACATGCAGAGAACAACCCGGGCCGGATTCTAACCCCTGGTCCGCTGCTTCTGAGGACCGAGCCTCTATGGGCGGGCGCTCTAACCACTACACACCACGGACACCCCCCCCCCCCCCCCAAAAATGTT
The DNA here is from genome assembly GCA_026122265.1 of Ammodytes dubius. Classification (NCBI taxonomy): domain Eukaryota; kingdom Metazoa; phylum Chordata; class Actinopteri; order Uranoscopiformes; family Ammodytidae; genus Ammodytes; species Ammodytes dubius. Next base: position 27,975,008 of record CM047510.1, read on the forward strand.
TGCATGTGCCTGGCGAGCGTCCTTTCGCTTTGTTTTGAAGTCTCCCTTTAAGTTTTATGGGATAAAACTTTAAAAACATTTTCAGTTTGTTTGATTCTTTGCAAGATCAAAAGAAGAAGTTAAGCTGGATGATTTTCCTCAGTGACATTATGGCGAGGCTCCGTGCCATGTTTCCACACAGCATCCTGTGGATAAGATGTGCTGGCACAGACTACATATCAGACACTTAGTAAATCCACTATGTGCACAGTCGTACACACATAGGGTTGCCGCGGTGTGGACATTTTCATACCGAGTAATACACGTGCGTCAACACCGGTGTTACCGAGTAAACACCACCAGACAGGGTCTTAAAAAAAAAAAAAAAAAAAAAAAATTATTAGGCTTCACCGCAGATTTCAAGAGAAGACGGTCCGTCGGCTCTGTAGGCGCTTACTTTGATCTTAAACATTAGATCGCGCAATTTATTCTTGAACAAAACAAATGCTTAGTTGTTTGTAGATCATTTGGTTAAATTATTATGCAATTTGTTCAATATGAGGCACCAGAGCCACCGTACTGTGTTGCCTCATCGAATAGAACGACTGGTGGGCTACTTCACTTTTACCTGTCTGTAGGCTATCAGAGCCATGATCGGAGCGCAGTTTATTGAATGCTTGGATTAAATTCACTCGTTTAAACTCGGTGTGATCCTTGACTCATACCAACCCATATGAACTTTCTACAGTGTTGTCAATAACTGTTGTCGTGCACTTTGAGGTGTGTCGGTGACGCGACGTCATTTTACCGGGGCATCAACTCCAAATATTTTGAGTGAAGCTACCACGGATAGGCATATATTTGCGGCGTGATTTCCACTGGGGATTTAACATGTTCTCTCCCCCCCCCCCCCCCCCCACACACACACACACTTTACAATTTATAATTTTTTCACCGCAAGCTGTCATCGACACGGAGCAGCAGCACACAGACAGCCTGCCGCTGTGTAGGCTCGGGTGTGTGTGTGTGTTACCTCCGGTTACCTCCCGTTGCTGAATCTTCAACAGTTTGCAGACTACCTAGTTTAGCCTACGTTTTCAGGTTCCCTAATATTGGGGATTCATCAAAAATATTGCCAAATAGGCGCGTTTGCTTTGGGCTTTGAAGCCAACTCCTCCGCCATCGTCTTATAAACTCTCTACGGGAGACTCCGCTGCTGTGACGCGGCTCTGCGCTGCGCGGAGCGGAGCAGACACTTTCAGTTTCATTGTTTTCTGAGTAGCCTTATTATAACTTAGAATTTAGAGTAGCCTCAGACGTACTAGTTTTTTATTTAGCCGAATGAACTGCCGCCGTCACGCAAAATTTAACCAATTGGCTTTTATGTCTATTTTTTTTTAATAGGCATATGCCTAGACTATCCGGTGTTGCTCGGTGTTGAGGCTCCCACCGGTGTGAGCCTCAACACCGAGTAACACCGGTAACACCTACTACCGCGGCAACCCTAACACACACACACACACACACACACACACACACACACACAAAAACTCACTCACTCACTCACACACACACACACACACACACACACACACACACACTCACTCACTCACTCACTCACTCACTCACTCACTCACTCACTCACTCACTCACTCACTCACTCACTCACTCACTCACTCACTCACTCACTCACACACACTCTCTCACACACGCACGCACACACACACACACACACACACACACACACACACACACATTTGAGCACATAGGCGTGCTCCTTTTTACTCACATCTGTTTCTACCATTCCTTTTGTTTACATGTTTTTGATTTGTCCCTGTCAGGCTAAATTGTGGGCTCGTTTCTCTAAATGAAACACTTGGCTCACGAGGAACATCCAAATCATTTTATTTTCTCAAGGGAGTTATCAATAAAAAGGGGAAAAAAAACCAAGAGACAGAATCACTCCAAACAGCAGTGATGATAATATGATGGAAATAAACTTAAAATGGAAAAGTCGATTGGTAAATAGGAGGATGTTGGTTTGGCTAACTAGCATGTTGATATAAGAGATTACATACGGGATGACATCGCCACACTGACATGACTTTATGATCAGGAGAGTTTTGTAATCCAATTTCTCATAACGGAGGAAGGATATTTCAGATAATAAAAATGCTTATGATGCATTTTCAGGGTCATTTTTCAGGCTATTAGGTTGTGTTTATTTTAGTGGAGTTTGTACCATTTAGATCTATAGTTTTTATCTTCTGTTACACCCGCCCCCCATGAGGAATTCTGAGTAATAGCAGCAACACTGTCGGTGCATCTACATGAGGTAAGCCTTCAGCAATTGCGCATGGATTTGATACCTTCTACTGTAAGTAAAAGTTTTTTCTCAGCAGTTGTAGAATCAACAACTGAAACATGACTTTTTTGGAGCTCCTGCACTAGTTATCTGGGGTGACACCAGTTTCTCAACGCTGCCATACTGAGAAATACATAGAGAAGCTTCATCAACTTTGTGTCAACCTGTTTGGCGTTGGCTTGAATGTAACCGACATTCATTTATATGAAAAAAGTTACGCACTATAGCTTTTAAGTTCTCAAATGTGTGTTTCTTTGTCTTGTCAACTTGTGGAGTCAAAGTGTCAACTGAGAGACCTCCATGTGGTCTTGTGTTTGTGTCACATTACCTTCATTACAGCCTTCATGTAAACAGACAGGGGGCCTCTTCTAACTGACCGTCGCTGCTGCTCATCATTAGTGCCACGGGTCCCTGATTAGCTGTATGGTCGCGTGGCAGGCCGTCAACATGACAGGGTCGACTAATGATGACACGTTATGACCCAAGAGAGACTGTTTAGAGCTGTGACCTCATCAAACCGCAGCTGCTCACACGTCAAAACTTCACTCAAACTTTTTTTTTTTTCGAAAGACATCTGGGTCTGGAACTCGTCAGTTTAAGTGAAATATATTATTTTACACGTCCCATTACTTTCTTCTTCTTTTTTTGTACTACTACCTCCCACTCTCTCCCCCAGTCGTACCTGGGTTCGGTACACACACACACACACACACACGCAGGCACACACACGCATGCGCACACACACACACACACCAGACTTCCGTTTTCTTCGCCGCAAATATTACTCACAAGTTTGGCGAGGACATTTCTTGCCACCCAAGTTGTAGAACTTGAACATAACATGAACTTGTCTTCGCTTCAGTCTGGGCTCTGATTTTCATCCCCTCTGCGCCAGGCTTAGTTATAAACTGTGTGTGTGTTGTGTGTGTGTGTGTGGTGTGTGTGTGTGTGTGTGTGTGTGTGTGTGTGTGTGTGTGTGTGTGTGTGTGTGTGTGTGTGTGTGTGTGTGTGTGTGTGTGTGTGTGTGTGTGTGTGTGTGTGTGTGTGTGTGTGTGTGTGTGTGTGTGTGTGTGTGTGTGTGTGTGTGTGTGTGTGTGTGTGTGTGTTGTGTGTGTGTGTGTGTGTGTGTGTGTGTGTGTGTGTGTGTGTGTGTGTGTGTGTGTGTGTGTGTGTGTGTGTGTGTGTGTGTGTGTGTGTGTGTGTGTGTGTGTGTGTGTGTGTGTGTGTGTGTGTGTGTGTGTGTGCGATTGGCGTACGTGTTTATCCTCAGGGTTGGGTTTAATTGGGAGTAGCCACACGCAAATTAATAGTTGACATCCCGAAAGTTTCACCTACATTTCAGTCAGACCTGTGTCCAATGTGGCTGCCTAAGACCTGAATAGAAAACTACCACAGAGCGGATTTAAAATACAGCAAGGAGGATGTGGAGAAGACTTATCAGACTTTTTCTTGGGCACCGACAGTTCGTACACTTTTTAAAATTCCTTACTGGGCAGTTTTGAAACATATGTTTACTTCACCGGTGGAAATATGAAGGTGTATTGAACTCTGAGATCCTATGTAGTATACATGTGCAAAAACTTTAAAAAATCGGTAGGGTTAGGATTAACAGGACAGCTGGGCCAAGGGAAGACTGAGGGAAGACTGAAGGAAGAAAAACCTTTTCATTCATTATATTATAATAGCGATGTTATATTGATAGAACGCCGGTTCCGTAAGGGTGAAGTATTCCTTTAAGTTAACCAAGTCTTTCATGTCTGTGGATGCTGTTACAATGACAAAGTGGACTTTTCCTTTCAAAGCATGATAAGCTAAAGGTTCAGTAAGCGGAATGGTTCTTTTAGCTAACTTCCTGTCAGTTACTGCAGTTAGCAGTCCCCTCGCTCGTCCCTACGTCACCACATTAATGCACTGCGGTCTCCAAGCAGCGAGTTATATAGCATCATCTCAGATCTATAAGTGTGATAAAACATGATAAAAACCATCAAAACAGACATTGGGAAGGATTTTTACCTGCTCCGCCATTGTAGGCGCATAAACATTCACTCTTCTGTCGCTCTGTGCGTGCACCGGCAGTGAGACGGGTGTCGGTTTGTAGCGCTCTCTCTTCTGATTGGATATCAGTTTCGGGATCCCCGAAAAGTTTATTTGCCGATTACATGCAGAGCAAGTGACTGAGAGATCGGCTTTATGAAACACGCACACTATGTAAGTGATCACTGTATGAATAAAGAGCAATTTAACATAGCCTACATAAATTACTTCACCTTTAAGGGTGTTTTATAGTTGATACCAAGTCTTTTTATATACAGAGGCCTTTCACAAACCAGACTGCACATCCAAGAACATAAAGTAACAGTGGCATGATGGCATGTGTAATCAGTGAGACCAACAGTATAGGTATAAGGCTGTTTGTGTTGGACCAGCATGAGACCTTGTGTGATTACATTTGGAAAGAAATCAAACAATACTCCATTTTTAGTCAAAACTGTGTAAGTGTTTTTCTTGAGCCTGATTATCTTGATGGAAAAAAAGCATTGATGGCTGTGTAAACCTATCTAGATGAATGTAGCCCTCCTTCAGAGATGAGCACATACCATCCTTTGTATTATTAACTTAGCTTAAATCAGTATATAGTCTGGAAATGGCTCTGTCCTAAGCTAACAAAATCCATCGACCAGCCCTAGCCCCTCTAAAGTTCACTATTTCAAATGCTGTACCTCGGTTGCTTAAAAAACCAAGGTGTTAAAACGAAACCTATACATCCACAATATTTATTCAGTAAATTTTTTCGAATCCATGGTTCATCATTAGGATCAATGCATCTCCTCTACACTGTGCCCATGCTACACACACACACACACACACACACACACACACACACACACACACACACACACACACACACACACACACACACACACACTGCCTTCCTCTCCCCTCCTTGGAGATGTTTTAATAGAGCCAGAAAAAACACAGGGTGAGGGGGGAAAAAGTCTGGCCTGCCAAAATTAGACCCCCAACTTTCTCTCTCACTCTCTCTTTCTCTCACTCCCTCTCTCTCTCACACACACACACACACACACACACACACACTCACACACACACACACACACACACACACACAAAACGCTGCCACACTTCCTTGATTTGTAGAAAGAAAAAACGTGCAGAGCAGACGACTGGTAGAGAGGGAGAGAGAGGGGGAGAGGGAGAGAGAGAGAGTGAAAGGAGTGAAAGGAAAACAGTGTTGTTCAGTGGGAGGAGGATGGTTCCATTAGCACTCTGCTCTCTGCGTGTTGTTCTTTGATTCTGGGGCTGCGCGGGGTCGGCAGCGTTCACGTGTCATTAGCTGTACAGGGGGGGTTTAGCTGTAAGCTCCGATCAGTGTGTGTGTGTGTGTGTGTGTGTGTGTGTTGTGTGTGTGTGTGTGTGTGTGTGTGTGTGTGTGTGTGTGTGTGTGTGTGTGTGTGTGTGTGTGTGTGTGTGTGTGTGTGTGTGTGTGTGTGTGTGTGTGTGTGTGTGTGTGTGTGTGTGTGTGTGTGTGTGTGTGTGTGTGTGTGTGTGTGTGTGTGTGTGTGTGTGTGTGTGTGTGTGTGTGTGTGTGTGTGTGTGTGTGTGTGTGTGTGTGTGTGTGTGTGTGTGTGTGTGTGTGTGTGTGTGTGTGTGTGTGTGTGTGTGTGTGTGTGTGTGTGTGTGTGTGTGTGTGTGTGGTGTGTGTTGTGTGTGTGTTAATAACTCCGTACTGTGAGGTCTGATGTGTTTCAAACTGCCCACACTCTGACAGGGCATGATAAAACTGGCCATGATGCAATAATACACTCCTTTGTGATATAACTTAGAATACCATGGGCAAAACGTTAGTATGACGTGTGTGTGTGTGTATGTGTGTGTTAATAACTCCGTACTGTGAGGTCTGATGTGTTTCAAACTGCCCACACTCTGACAGGGCATGATAAAACTGGCCATGATGCAATAATACACTCCTTTGTGATATAACTTAGAATATCATGGGCAAAAAGTTAGTATGACGTTTGTTCAGAGATGTGTATTACGTTAATGGCAAGTTACAACGACATTATCGGCTTTTATAACTTTAAAAACTTTCAAATGATTAGGTTACTGGCAGCTATGACTTTATCCGCCATTATCAAATTGTCTGCTACATTCATCTTTCTTTATGTCTATATTCTATTAAATTATTTCAATCCTCTGAAATCCCTTAAATCTCTTTTTTGAGTTGAATTTAGCATACCGTACTATCAAATGTAAAAGCGGCTATAATCGATTTTGTAGGGGAAGAGCTAGTGAACATGGTGCAGCTTTCAAGAGTCAGTGGAGACAGAAAGAAGAGCTACACTATATATAAGAACAAAAAAAACACAACTTCAAATGTATGTTATTTTTGCTGCATGTCTGCGCTGGATGTGTAAATAGGTTATATCATCTTAAAGGTGATGATTTTATGAAGGTTGGGCTTAACACTCCCAAGTTGCCACAAAGTAATTTTTTTACTTCACTATTTCATGATTTCTTGCATGATTTCCAAAACAGCAGTTTTATATTTCTAAAAAAATCTTGACTTATACTTATTGGACAGGAGCAGCAGCTATGGACATACTTTTCTGCTCTGTAGACGCTGATCCCTGAGTTTCTGTCTGTGTTTATAATAGAGGTGGAGGGGTTGGGGGGGGGGGGGGGTAGGAGAGGGGGGTTCTCCCTGTTTGAAAAGATTAATACCACTACACCCTGGCTGTCAAGGCTGTTTAAAGTTCTCCAAACCTTCCCCACCACTTTTCTCTCAGCACTGGGGGGGAGAAGAAAAAATAGCAATCGCAAAAATAGATCCTTTTCTCTCTCTCTCTCCCGCTCTGTGTCTCTCTCTCTCTCTCTCTCTCTCTCTCTCTCTCTCTCTCTCTTCTTTCTCTCTCTCTCTCCCTCTCTCTCTCCCTCTCTCTCCTCTCTCTCTCTCTCTCTCTCTTCTCTCTCTCGTCTCTCTCTCTCTCTCTCTCTCCCTCCCTCTCTCTCCCTCCCTCTCTCTCTCTTTCTCTCTCTCTTCCTCCCTCTCTCTCTCTCTCACACTCTCTCAATCTCTCTCTCTCTCTCTACAGGTGTTTAACAAAAAACAGATTCTCACTAACCCTGTGTATTTTTTCTAGCTTTTTTGTCTCTACTCTAACCTTCCTGTAACTTGGTTATCTTCAATCTTCCTGCCATTTGTTTCAACATATCCCCCTTTTTTAAATATGTTTGACAGTATTTGTTGAAATGTGTTCTCTGCTGCCATAAATTATCCTCCTTCAAATATGAAAATACCTCATTTGAACAATAGTTAACCCTCATATACTGTAACAGTTCAAACCACTGTTGACAGTAATTCACACGTGCCTGCAAGTGCTATACTTATTAATATAGCACTATACTTTTGCAACGCGGTAACACATTTATTTATCTTTCATTTTTTGCAAGTTTCCAATTGATTTGACAGGTGAGCTCTTGTTTGGGTGTAACATGACTCATAGTAATTAAGCTAATCAAGTATGTTTAACCGTAACACAGTGTAAGCACACACACACACACACACACACACACACACACACACACAGATGTACAGTATAACTTTCATTACAACTTCTGTTTTTATATATATATATATATATATATATATATATATATATATATATCCTGTAAGATCTCTTAAGTGTGTGTGGCAAAAAACCAAGCCACACACACACACACACACACACACACACACACACACACACACACACACACACACGGATGGATGACTCTGTAATTAGCCAGCTGTCAACACAAGGAATTAAATTGAACGTGGAGCTGACGTGACAGGGACTGAGAGGCCCCAACCGTATAGCTGCCTACTGGCAATCCAATTATACAGTCCAAGCATCAGAGAGTTAAAAAAAATGTATGGACAGGACTGTATGTGTGTGTGTGTGTGTGCCGTTTGTGTGTGTGTGTGTGTGTGTGTGTGTGTGTGTGTGTGTGTGTGTGTGTGTGTGTGTGCCGTGTGTGCCGTGTGTGCTCACCCACAGCACGGCACACGTTTTGATTGACAAATTAGTTTAAGGAAGCAGTCTCCGAAATGTGTAATGACTTGAACATTTCACACTAGTTGATCCTAAAACTTGCTCAGGCTTGCTCCAAAGGTATTAGACCGCCAACTTATATGTGTACAGTAATCGTAGGAGATTTATTGATAGACAGAAAGCTATTTTTTCCTCTGCTGTTCTGTACTACAGTGGCTGTGACTTGTACTTACAATATATTTGTGATTAAAGGTGGGGTCAGCAATTCTGGAGAACGCTTGTTGTCAAAATAAGTGAATATATCTGCTACCTGTCCGTTATGTGTGTGCACTGAGAAATATTCTGGTGTTAATACACAGCCTAGGTTCTGTGAACTGGTATGTAAACAAATGGGGCCCATTGTAGCTAGCAACATACCCATTTACAGAGCCTAGGCTGTGTATTAACACTGGATTAAAAAAAAAAAATCCTGCATAGAGTACAAACAGTGATTTTGACAATACGCATTCTCCAGAATCACTGACTCCACCTTTAACCTCTGTTTTTTCTAATGTATAAGATAATTATATAATATGTGCCTTCTTGGTGGGTTGTGTGAGTGTAGGAAAAGATAAAAACATGAGGATTTATCAGCAAAGATCAGCAAACTAAGCATCCAAACTCCAAAGAAATAATGAGTAACAACATGTCAAAGCATTTTTCTCTTCACCTTTGTTGTGTATTGATGTATTTGCGTTGAATATTGTGTATGTATTGTTGTTTTCCTTTGAATTTGTTTGAACTCGACGTCATTGTAAATGAGGTCACACCCTCAATTGTCTCTCGAGGATAAATAAAAGTTAAATAAATGAAATTTACTTAAAACGGCAATTAAGCACTTAACTGGAGCAATTATTTAGGGGAATCTATTACAGATATTTTGGCTCTGGGCTTTATGTTGCATCATATGTCTGAAGAACTAGACACAGACTTCCAAACTGACATGCCTCGCGCCGTGTGTGGCGTAAACACAAGTTTTATCAATATAGTGGGATTGTCATGTTGAATTTGCTGCTTGAAATGTATCATGTTTAAGATTTATTATCAAATATATATACAACACTGATGATGTGTCCAAGCCTGTGCATCAGTAGATGTATTGTTAACAAGATTTATTATCAAACAGGCAGAACTGTGTCTCGCTATCTGTTCACCGTAAAACCTTCAACAGCTTGTTTTTTCTTAATTTACCACAAAGATCATAATAGCCGGGATCAAATTTGCATAGCGGCAACTTTAACGCTCACCAACAAAACACGTTTTATCATGTTTGTTTAACCCATGAAAACAACGATCCCCAGCGGGTTATTTCTCACACAGTAATTATGATTCTGTTGACCAATTAACGTTCTGCAGTGTGTGTAGCTCCACCCTCTTGGAACCACTTGGTACCCTAACGGAAGGGGCCCGAAAAAGGTAAGGTACACTTATTATGGTACCCTTCCCAACTTTTGACTGTCAAATAATCGTGTTGCCGTACCTATACCAAACTGAACTATACAACTCAGTGGAAACAAGGTTTTGATGAATAACACACCCCTCTCTCTGTACATAATCTGAAAGGTGTGACAAGAGTTTCATATGTTGCTGAATGTCCTGTTCAAAGACAATTTAGCCAGTAGATATGTTGGTTAAACCCATGTCTACCGTTAAAAAAAAATGTCTCTCTCCTCTCGCTCTGCCCCCTTGCTGCCCTAAACCTGGCTCGTGTGGTTGTGTTGTGGGGTGTGTGTGTTGTCTGTGTCTCTGTGTGTGGTGTCGTGCTTTGTGTGTGTGTGTGTGTGGTGTGTGTGTGTGTGTGTCGTGTGCGTTTGTGTGTCATGTGCTGTGTCTGGCTGGTGTCGTGTGTGTGTGTCTGTGTCTCTGTGGTGGTGTCCGTGTCTCTGTGTCTGTTGTGTGTGTGCTGTGTGTGTGTGTGTGTGTGTGTGTGTGTGTGTGTGTGTTGTGTGTGTTCTGTTCTGTCTGTGTGTGTGTGTGTGTGTGTGTGTGTGTGTGTGTCGTGTGTGTGTGTGTGCTGTGTGTGTGTGTGTGTGTGCGTGCTGTATTGAGAAACTTTGTACTTTGGTTTCACTTCTCCTCACCTCAGCGCCAGTGTCAACACGGCTGTGGTTCTCCGACGCTGGCTTGGGATTGATGATGATTTTGCTCTAGAACCACAAGCCATCTCACCCAGTCAGACTGGAGGGGTTGACAGGCCCACTCACTTTCTGGACTGGCCCTTTCTCCTCCTCTTTCCCCCCCCCCCATACTGATCCACTTCTCCACTCCACATCAGACTAAAGCAGGGGGTCCAACTTAAACTAAACTTCAATTTGAGGTTCGGATTAAAACAATATGTATTTCACTCCAGGACACTGTTTGAGAGAAAATGGTCAGACCTTGTGCCAACAATAGGCTAAAAGTGTAACAGTGTTTTCTCAACGTATAGTTTAACTAGTGCAGTAGGCTAGGGGGTTGGCCCCGACTGTGAATTTTCTCAGTCGAATAGACTATTTGGCGATACTATTTGGCGATACTATTTGGCAACCAGAAAAGTGCATTGGAGTTAGCTAAGGCCTACCTTCAACTCTAAAACGTTAGAAAATTACTTTTTCATAAGCTTTTCATAAACGCCCTCAATGGGGGACTGATGATTCGAATCATCAACTTTCGGGGAGCAACCCTACTAAGAGCAATAGCTGTTGCAGAATTTTTGTTTGATTAATAGTCCCGTTATCTACCTAATTTTTTAAATGGATTTAACTTTCTCTGCAATAGATAAAAAGGGGCATTATGTTTGTGTTTAGATTCACTTTTGGACGGGGCTTTAATTGTTGAATATGTTTTGTAAGTAGCTACACCGATCCACAGGGACATAGGGACAAAAACAGCCTTCTGAAATCTTTGCATGTCCGGAGTAGACTTGGGGCTATTTTCCCCTCCTTCTTTCTCATAACACTTTTACAAAACACACACACACACACACACACACACACACACACACACACACACAATACACACACACTGCAATTCACATAACACTTGGCGTCAAAGAAAGTGCACACGTAGTAAACTCTTACAAAGCCCTATCTCCTAACCTTACACCACATGTGTAGTTAAGCCCTCTGTTGGCCCTTAATTGCCGTCTTGTTGTGGATTCTGTTTGGCTTGGTGCTGATTGATTGGGGGATGGAGGGCCTAATATGAGCCATAGGGGACGGGCCCTTTGACACGGGATCGGTCCCATGGACACTGGCACTGTTTGAAACCAGAGAACACACGCAGCTCCTCCCACTATCCCACAGCAATGAATGTCTCTCTGCTAAATGCTGCCCAAAACGGGGGCTCTAACATACATACAAGGCAGTCACATGAAAACGCCACTACACATCTAACACACACTACACGAACACACACACACACACACTTACACACACACAATTACACACCAACACACACACACAACACACACACACACACACACAATTACACACCACACACACACACTCAACACACTCTACACACACACACACACACACACAGTCCGATAATTCCAAGCAGCACAGTCACCTCACGTCCCACATCAACTCCACGTTGACGTCATGCCATTAACGTGTTTAAACCATTAGAGCAATCTACATTATTAGGCGCGTTAATAAGGGCGCGCGAGTGAGTCGGTCTCTTACACACCTCTACCACACACCACGAGTTCTCATACACAACTCATTATGAACGAGGCTTTTCACACTCAACTCGGACAGGCCCTACTTCCTGTTTCCTGTTACCCACAATCCCCTGTGTCTCTGTCTGTCTGTTCGGTGATCCCCATTGGCAGGTCTGGTCAAGGTCAGGTCTGGTAAAGTAGGAGAGTGTGTGTGTGTGTGTGTGTGTGTGTGTGTGTGTGTGTGTGGCGTGTGTGTGTGTGCGTGCGTGGTGCGTGTGTGCATGTGTGTGTGTGTGTGTGTGCGTGTGCGTGCGTTGTGGCGTGTGGTGTGTGTGTGTGTGTGTGGTGTTGCAGTGAATCAAGGTTTTTCTCCCTCAGGGTTAAAGGGCCTAGATGGGGTATGTGGGGTTTCCGTGAACTTTGCCCTCAACCTCCCAAGAACACCACAACCACAAATACACACACACACACACACACACACACACACACACACACACACACACACACACACTCCTGCTAAGAAGAAAAAACACACACATACATGCAGACAAGTATGCACAGAAAGTGTTCTTTCTTTCGGGCTTTGCGTTGGTGTCGGAGTGTGTAAGAGCAACAGACGTCGGCACCTTGACTATTTCAGGTCTAAATAGAGGCTTTTGTTCAGCTGTTCAGATCGTGTATATATATAAGACTTAAACGTGCCAGAGGACATTCTAGTCATATGTACAGCTTAACTCCATAATGCAGTTTCATGTAGAGGTTGTTGATAAGGATGCCCTTTTGGTTTTGTATGTGTATTTGTGTCCTGGCGCCTATACTAATTGCATGCATAAGACTAGAGTACCTTTTGAATTGTATAACGCAGAATGTCAATACATTCAAGTTAACTCATTATACATTTCTTCATTGATAGAGAACTGATTAAGTACTTGATGGTTGAGATTCTAGTTACAAGCATCTTGTTAACATCCCTACAGCATTCCACTCCACTGGTCTTGTGCTCATTTTAAATGTCAAACTAACAGATACGTCTTTAACCAAATGAGTTTAGTTGTATCTGTATGGAGTCATCTTGTGTTTTCATCACACGCACACACACACGCACAGCACACACACACACACACACACACACACACACACACACACACACACACACACACACACCATAACACACAAAATTTAAAAAAACATCACCACCTCACCACAACATTTGACACCACACACAACACACACACACACAACACACCAACACACTCACAGCACAACTCAATACACAACAAACACAAAGCACACAAACACACATTCACATCAGACACTCTGGCGTAATCATATGAGACATGAGAAACACAATACTTCATTAGAGTGGCAGCTCTAGGTGTGTGTGTGTCTGGCCCGTCTGGCCCCTGTATAAACTGAATAATGTTTTGCTTAGTCCCCTTTGTTTTTAAGAGTGCAGGAGCCTGTAAATTATATTTTATTGGAGATCACGAGCTATGGCCTCTCTTCTGGACTCTATGTGTATACTATACATTTGTGCATGCTAAATCTATGGGCCTGTGTGCCATTATATAATTTTTCTGAGTACTAGACAGATTATCAATGTTGTGTGTTTTAGTCTCCTGGTATTTTTGGCCCGGTCGAACCTCTAAAAGCAGAACTTCCCTTGTCTTTCAGATAGGGATAAAAATTGTCTGATTTTTTCAGTATGTTGAGTTTGTTACAACATTGAGTTATTTTCTGATGAACTGTTGTGATTATATAACCTCCCAAGTTGTTGCCAAGAGTCCTCTAACATTGGCTAGGCCTTACTCTAGCTACATTAACCAATATCCTTATCATTATTTTTAATACTATGTATATAATGATGCCAAAAAAATTAGACAATATGCCCGGAGTCTGTGAAGTTAGGATGTGGGTTAAGGGCAAGACACATGTAGACAAAAACATTGTTTTTTCAAGCACTGATCAATTTTGGATTTTGTCTAGTTGATTTCCATAATTGTCTTTTTCATGCTAGGACAAGACAAGGTCCAACATTACATTTAGTTGTTTATTTTACTAAATCTGTCTGTTTGCATCTGTTTATTTTTCCCATGTGACCATATTTAACGGCCATTAACTCAACATTATGTACATTTAGTCCTAAACATTTGCAGAAATACAATTTTAATACCTGTACACTGTATTTATGGAGTTACACACTGTAGAAAAGCTGTGTCCTAAATATGTTCTGGTAAAAACATTGGACACTTCTATGTTCTGAAAATGAAAGAAAGATTTTACCTATTCCCTTGCAGTGTCTTGCCTGAAGTAATACTTGTAGTGATACGTTTAGCAAAGGAAGAAGTTTTCCCAGTCAAGAAAATATCTCATATATAAGTCATAGCTAGTCATCAGCAAGTCTAGCAGCTAGAGTTGCATTCTGGTACAATGAGTCTACTGACAATGGATTAATTCTTGACTACAGAGAAAGTACCCAAGAGTTTCATTTTTAAGGACTTGCACTGGACATAAAAACATGTTTACTGTAGTCGTGTGTGTTATGTTTGAATGTGTGAGTATATTTAGGGAGATAACCTTTAAGCCCTTTTTATTTGTGTTTTATGTCTAGTGTGTAAAGAGGGATTATTTATGTGCTACAGAGTTCAAGAGTGTTTGACACACACACACACACACACACACACACACACACACACACACACAGGCCTGTAGTAGCTCTTAATCACTCTCATCAAGGCTTATATACCTTTCTCCTGAGGAAGACAAGCTTCTGTTCCAACATGTGTATTCTTGTCGGTGGAGCAGCGTCAGTCGCCAGTCAGCCAAAACATGTGTCCTCCTGTCTGTTTAAAGTGTCTGCCTTTGTGTGTGAGGATTAGGATCTGTGATCTAGGCAATACGCTCTCGTAAATCATGCAGGAAAGTTTGTGTGTGTGTGGAAGGGGTGTGTGTGTGTGTGTGTGTGTGCGCGTGTGTTTGTTTGTCTCTGTATTTTTGTGTGTCTGTCTAGGTTTGTGTTTGTTTGTTTGTGTGTGTATTTGTGTATGTCAGTCTGTGTCTGTCAGCGTGTGGCTGTGTGTGTGTAGGTGTGTTTGTCCTTGTCTGTGTGTGTGTTTGTGTGTGTGTGTGTGTGAGAGAGAGAGAGAGAGAGAGAGAGAGCGAGTGCAAGTGTGTGAGATAGAGAGAGAGAAAGAGAGAGAGAGAGAGTGTGTGTGTGTGTGTGTCTGTGACTGTATTTGTGTGTGTTTTTTTTGCATGTGTATGTCTGCGTTTCTCTTTTTGTACATGTGTGTGGTTGAGTGTGTGTGTGTGTCTATGTATTTGTCTGTCTGTCTGCCTGTCTGTGTAGAGGTGGGGGTAACATGCTGTCTAAATAACAGAAGTAGCTTTGGCTCTCGGCTATCTATTCTGTCTTTGTGCTTTCGTTGCTTTTCCTGTTATTATTTCCACACTGATGTCTTAAGGCGGCCTGGAGTCAAGTCAAGGAATGCTTTTAAAAAAAACTAAAGACAGGACATTTTTACAGCAACAGAAACGGGAAACTGGAATTAAGTTTGTATTACTGCTTCAGGGGAATCTTTTATATTTTTTTATGGAAATGTATCCACCATTTTTGTTGTAACTTTTTGCAAGGGCTAAAGATCAAAATGTTCATATTACATTGGACCTTCCTGATGGAGATATGATAGAAATTAATCAATATTTATTTCTTGCAGGTCAAGTAATTGTTGAAAAACCTGTATGTTTGAAGAAAACTAGATCTTTTAGGGATAAGGATGTTTTGGATCATACACATGTACATAATACATTGTTCAAAAGCAGTCGCACTTGCTCAGTTGGTAAGGCGTCCCCCCCCCCCCCCATGGGCCTCGGCCAGCAGCGGACCCGGGTTCAATTCCAGCCCGCGGTCGTTCTCTGCATGTCACTCCCCTCTCTGCCCCATTTCAACTCTGTCTCTACACTATCAATAAAGCATAAAAATGCCAAAAAAAAAATCTTAAAAAAAAAAAAAGCAATCGCACTTAATGGAACAGTTCAACACAACAGAAACCATTACTTTAACTGTGCATTAATTTTGAGGTAGTAATAGACAAAGGTAGCTCATAGCTCATTGTTACTAATTGCTAATTAGCTTTTCACAAAGTACACTGGCAGTCAATGGGAAGTATTACCTTGCCTCAGCTGACAGTCAGAAGATAAGCTTTACTACATAACTAAACGTCAAACACCCTACAACCAATGGGTCAGTTAATAGTGAAACAAAATGTCTCCCACCCTTCTTCCCTAACCTTACTCCAGTCCCTACCAATTCCTTCTACTGTTGAACCCCTGAGCTCCTTCTGTTTGTGTTTGTACGTGTCAGTCTAAACACCAGTGCGTTTATGTTAGACATATCCCCCCTCCTATCCTGCTAATTGACTGGTTGATTGACACTTTTACTCCACACACACACCACACGCACGCACACACAACACACACACACAACACACAAGCATGCATGCGCACACACATACAAACACACTACAAGCACACACACACACTAACAAACACACAAGCATGCGCACACACAAGCTCACTCATACACACACACACACTACAAACTCTTCATCTCCTCTATCTCACTCACTCATAAACACAAACACTCTCTCTCTCTCCATCTCTTCTCATCTCACCCATAAACACAAACACACACACACACAACACCACACACACACACACACACAACACAACACACACACAACACACACACACAAACCTGGACCTCCAATAGGCCTGTATAGTCCTCGGGGGAAGTGATGTCATCGGGTCAGGAGCGCTGTGTGGAGTGACGGGGTTGATGTAGCGTCCTTCTCCGCTTGTCAAATCATCGTCTATGTGTTAAACCCTGTTATTAAAAAACTCTTCTGCATCATCCTTCCACAATCATGACTTCTAAACCTGTATAGACAAAGACTGTAGGCCCTTTAAAAAAAAATACTTTCGTGCAGTCCAACCCCAGCATCTCTGGGAGTCATTCTGTGGACACTTTGAGATAAGATCGGCATTCAGTTTACATTCAGTGGAATTTTAAAATATATAAATGTTTACTTTTTATCTTAAAATCGAGAATATGACTTCCAAATGGCGTTTCTTAAAAGCTGTACGAACAAAAACAGTGCCTGCTAAGTTTTTTTTTCTGGGAAAAATCCTCAGACTGACTGGAAATTATGCATTTTTTTTCATTTCTGGCAGCTGGAAAAATCGCCTGTATAAAATAAATACACAAAATGTATATTAAGTAGTAGAGTGAGCCAACAACGGCAGGCCATGTTCAGAGTCAGTGCAAGGAAGAATTGCAGGGCCACCCCACCAAAAGGTATGAACTAAACTCAAATAGGTGCAGGTGGGCATTGCAGGTAGATTACTTTTTATACCTGAAAAATAATCTGATGTTAATACACAGTTTATGGCTCTGTAAACTGGAATGTAAACAAAGGGGGCCCACTGTAGCTAGCAACATGCCCGTTTACAGAGCCTAGGTTGTGCATTAACATAAATTGTTCTGCACACGGCACACAGGACAGGTAGCGGATCCTGAGGAGATATTCACTGATTTTGACAAAAATCACATTAAAATTGACAACAAGCGTTCTGATGAATTGTTCACACTCCACCTTTTAAAGATCTCTACTTCAGACGTACTACATAATCCCTTGTGTGTCTTTGTGCTCTCTTTCTTTCTGGGCACACAGTGACTCTATCTGCACAGAAGCCTCTTTTGTTGCCGTCTGTAATGCGCCGTAGTAAGTAACAGGAGTACCCAAGAGGGGCTGGTTCTTTTCTCCATGGTGTAGCCTTAATGCAGTGACTACAGTTCATTCCCGGTGCGGTCACGGGCCACTGGCAGCCACAGACCCCAGTCAACCTCAGCCTCTGGTGGCCATTTTGGCTCTATGTCTGTGAAAAAATTGTTACACAGTGCAGCCCACACATTATTCCTTACAATTCTCTCTGTGATAAATGAGCTGCATGCATTCTCCAAAAAGAGGACAACACTGTAAACTGCCAACAACATGAATCACAACACACACACACACACACACACACACACACACACACACACACACACACACACACTCACACACTCACACACCACACACACACACACACACACTCACACTCACACTCACACTCACACTCACACTCACACACACACACACTCACACTCACACATCACACTCACACTCACACTCACACTCACACTCACACTCACACTCACATCACAACACACACACACTCACACTCACACTCACACACACACCATCTAGCCCACATACACATGAATCACAACAGTTATTGTTGGCCGGTTGCAAAATATCAATACATATTTCACCAGCCTTGCACGGATAAAAAGAAAAATAAGGGGAGACTTTCAACATCCTGCTTTCATGCCTTGCTGAGTACTAATTCTGTGGTACCTTTTAGTAACTGTAAACAGGCCCAATAATGCCGAACAGATTTTGTTTAGTCATCTCGTTTTTCATCATCTGTGTCAGACTTTTACTTCAAGGGAGTGTGTTTGAATTCTCGCAAGGACAGAAAAACCACAAAATTGTCCATTGTGTTTTTTCTCTCCCTCTCATCCTCTCTCTGCCCATCCGTTACTTTCCACAAGCCCACAAGTGTCTTTCATTTATTCTTGGACACCTTCCCTTATAACAAACACACACATTGAAACACACACACAAGCATGACACACACACACACACACACTCACTCACATAGACACACACACACACACACATGCCATCTAGCCCACATACACATGTTCACAAACACTCATAACGTGTAACTTTAATGAATAGACAAAATGGTACAATAGTTCATATTCACACTGGTAACTTTTTAGTTTAGGGCTTAAAGCTAAAAGTTGAAGTTAATACACAGCCTAGGCTCTGTAAACTGGTATGTGAACAAAGAGGTATGTAAACAAAGGTGGCCTGCTGTAGCTATAGCAACACACCCGTTTACAGAGCCTAGGCTGTGTATTAATTTTAAAAAAAATTCACTGTACACACACAGGTAATGGATCATGAGGAGATATTTCCCGATTTTGACAAAAAAAAGTGATTTTGACTAAAAAAAGTGATTTTGACAAGATGATGATTTCTCCAGAATGGCGGACTCCACCTTTAAATCAACTCTTATAATCCAGCTGATCCCCAATCAGCAGAACAGCTGTGAGCTCACTGCTGGCGGCAGCTCATCTCCTGTTCACTCAGCACCTCCACAGCAGCTCCTGGAAATGAAAAAGCCTCAAATCTAAAATGTCATCGCGACACACACACACACACACACGCCCCTTTCTGCATCCTCACCCTCCAAATCTCGCGCGCACACACACACACACACACACACACACACACACACACACACACACACACACACACAAATCCCATCCTCTTCCAAAATCCCAATCAAACAAAAGAGTGTTGAGTTTTATGTTCCCTTAACCCTCAAAACTAAACCAAAGCTTGTCATCTCAGCCCACTGCTGCTTGATGAGGGATACAACCCAAATGTACACGCTCAAGGCATAAGAAAATAGTCCATAATCAAAACATTAAATACACAGACCCAACAATGAAATCCTAAGCAAGGAGAGGGTCGTTTTAATTCTGTATTAAATGGGGCATGTGAAGATGAAGTGTGAGATTTAAGATGAAGCTTTGGCATTGTGGGGTTTCTCATTCTTCTATTTACCTACAGTATGTTTTCGGGAAAGTTGTGTTTATTTGCTGTAGAGAGCCTTGTGTTGTGTTGAGAGACAGGTTTATGGAAAGAAAGGCAGTGTTAACAGTTCCTGCAAAGATGCTCAGAAATAGATGAGTCCACATTTGGATTCAAGTTTTAGAGAATTCCAGTCTTTTTGACTTTGGTGCCAAATGGACCTTTTTCTTTTTGATTTGATGATGATGATGATAGGCCTGCCGTGTTTGGTTCGATTGAGACTAACTTTGGTTCATTTCCACCGTTGCTGTAATTCATTTGAGCGAAGGTGAGACCCATAGATAATATAACAAGATGAGAACACAGCAATCGTACTAAGGTTTGCACCAAAAGTGGACCAAACATGCAGACAGAGACCTTTCTGAAGAAGTGGTCTCGGTAGCTTCCAAACCAACTCTGGTTCGGTCCATTTAGTGAATGTAGGTCTATTCAAATGTTCATTAGTGTCTCATTGCTGCACACACAAATGGGCCGGATTCATTATGTTCTGGTTTGTCAGGCCACCATCACATAAGTCCATGTAGGTGTGTAATGTTTATGTTTCATAAAAGTATAAAAAGACCTCCACAAAGTAGTGTTTTTTAACTTTTTAAACTTTTTTTTGATCATTACCATTACGCAATTTATTTTAGTTTTTCATGTGAGGTTGAGACAGACATTAGACAT
Organism: Ammodytes dubius; assembly: GCA_026122265.1. NCBI lineage: Eukaryota > Metazoa > Chordata > Actinopteri > Uranoscopiformes > Ammodytidae > Ammodytes > Ammodytes dubius. The sequence goes on from CM047510.1 coordinate 27,995,519, forward strand.
TGAAACTAATACAGCTACCTTCTATCACTCACCACTGCAGCCTCCCTGCTCTGGAAACCACCCAGGTGTGAACGTATGTAACCGTGAACCAGAGTCAGGCTGGGAAGAAAAAGAGCCATATCTGCTTAGTGCTTAGCAAGCGCTTTCTCTGAATAAATAATGAGGCTGGAAAACAGTTTAATTGGACAATGAATCACTGTCCATGAGAACCTTGTTTAGGTTTGTGTGGTGAGTTCGGCCTTTCTGTTTAGATCTGGATTATAGATCCAGGCTCGGTAGAGGGGAAACGGCCTCTCCTTGTAATTAACGATTATAAAACATTACACAGTGGACCCGTGGCGTTAGAGTGTAAAATAAAAGGCCGGAACAGACTTCCAATGTTTACACAAATAGCAACCGCACTTGGCTTTAATTCCCCCCTAGCCTGGAATAGCTCAAACACACACACACACACACACACACACACACACCACACACACATACGAATTGCACAAAAACGGATATACACACACACACACACACATACGAATTGCACAAAAACGGATATACACACACCACACACACATGCACACACAGACACACACATGGACGGATACAAACACACACAAGTGTTCACGCACATGCATGCACACACATGGATACACACATATACATAAGCACATGCACGCACACACAACACACACACACACACACACACACACACACACACACATACACATACACACACACACACACACACTCACATACACACACAAACACAGCACACACTAACACACACGGATACCCAAAAGAAAAACTCATCAAAGATTCTCAGAAAAACCTCGGGTGTCCCACAGTGATTCTGTTATTCCACTTTCTGTCTTTCCTAAACCCTGTTCCTCTGTTTTAAGACACGCTGTAAGTCATGTCTGCCGCACCGGACACTTTAATATGCTCTCCTCAGACAGGCCCTTCAATCTAAAGCTGTCTTGGGAGCAGAAGAGGGAAAAGAAATTGAAATACCGAAAAGCGATTTGTACGTTGGGCTGAGCTGGTATAGGGCTGAGGCCCAGAGTTGTAATTTGCCCGCGGCGGGGATCTGGCTGAAATTGTGGCGGATCGTCTGCTTGCTCCCTTGTCATTTACTTGTCTGTGTGTGGCTTTGTGTTGTGTTGTGTGTGTGTGTGTGTGGCTTTAGTGTGTGTGTGTGTGTGTGTGTGTGTGTGTGTGTGTGTGTGTGTGTGTGTGTGTGTGTGTGTGTGTGTGCTTGTGTGTGTGTGTGTGTGTGTGTGTGGTGTGGTGTGTGTGTGTGTGTTGTTTGTGTGTGTCCACCGTCCTCTGTGACGCACAACCAAAAACTAACCTCTCGGCGGCCTGGATAAACTCCAGCTCTGTGTGTGTGTGTGTGTGTGTGTGTGTGTACTTGTACAACTATTTTTGTGAGAATCAATTTGCGTTTTAGACTATAGGAGTGAGGACATTTTAGCTGGTTATCACTTAGGGACAGGCCTTTTAAGGTTCATGTATGAATTAAGTTTAGGTAAGGGTTAGTGTAAGGGTTGGGGTTAGGCAATTGGTTTTGATGGTCAGGGTAAGGAAATAGGCAATGCATAATGTTAACGAATGTCCTCATAAGTATAGCCGTACAAACGTGTGTGTGTCTGTGTGTGTGTGTGTGTGTGTCTGTGTCTGTGTGTGTGTGTGTGTGTGTGCGCTCTCTCAGTCTGCCTTTCCATAGTCCGGTTCATTACACACAGAAAGGTTGCAGCCCAATCAATCAACAATACCTCAAAGCTTTTCAACAACTATTCTCAGTGACAGCTCTTTTTATTGCCAGGCTCTCCCTTACAGATGTAATGCCAGGCCTGATTTTCACCTACTGAGATGAAGCCTTGTGCCGTAGGAAAACTCTCTGAAGATCTAGTAGTGTGTAGGTCTGTGGCTCGGTGAAGGGGTGCTAAGCCATCGGCAGGCGCACCGCAACATGACTCATTATAACGATATCCACTTTTTAGTAGGAAATTACATATTCTGAGGATAAAAATCTGCACTAAACCGGTATTAAGCTCAATAAACTGTAAATGTAATGTTTGCGTATCTCCATGGAATTGGTTGAAGAAGTAGACTGTGTGTGTGGTTGTGTGTGTTGTGTGTGTGTGTGTGTGTGTGTGTGTGTGTGTGTGTGTGTGTGTGTGTGTGTGTGTGTGTGTGTGTGTGTGTGTGTTTGTTGTGTGTGTGTTGTTGTGTGTTGTGTGTGTGGTGGTGTGTGTGTGGTGAGGTGTGGTGTGTGTGTGTGTGTGTGTGGTGTGGTGTGGGGTGTGTGTGTGGTAGTGGTGTGTGTGTGTGTGGTTTGTCTGGAATTTCCATTAGATGTGTATAGACAGGGTTAAGAGAGAGAGAGAGAGAGAGAGAGAGAGAGAGAGAGAGAGAGCTGACCTTGGCCCTTCAGTCACTTAACACTCCTCAGAGAAAGGGATCGTAAAGACCCCGTACACACACCCTTGGCCCTTAAACAAGTGTGATGTGTGTTTTGTTTTCTCTGTCCACATGATGTTCATTTACGTGTGTGTGTGTGTGTGTGTGTGTGCGCAGCACCTCCACCAGTGTCACCTTGTTGTCAATTGCATCTTTAAAGTGTTTAAGTGCAGTTTTACAGTGTGTGTGTGTGTGTGTGTGGAGTGATTAGTGTAATCCACAAAGTGTTATGGGCCCTTGTAAACTACCTAACTCTCGTCTACAAAGGCAGCAGACATGGTTAAATGATAGTAAGGCTTGAGAGGCATTATTTAACAGTTAAACCCAATGTTAAATGAAGCAGGAATGGGTTTTTCATACTTATTAGTAGCAAAAAGAAAGTTGTAAATGACTGCACTAATATCCAACGCATTAATCTGAGACATTTCAGTATTCTCATCACTCAGTATTTTTAGCTAAATTCACTGTCGAAAATGTTCTGCTTCTGTTGTGCATGAGGGTATACTTTGATCGTTTGGCTTGGTTGTGTGTGTGTGTGTGTGTGTGTGTGTGTGTGTGTGTGTGTGTGCGTGCGTGCACAGTGGCATCATGCTCTCTCCTATATTGTGGTTATGCTGGTCTTAACGTCCCATATGGCACGATTTAAAGCACACGACACAATGATCTCACACACACACTGAGCCCATAGCCTGCTATAGTCAGCATGTGCTCTGTGTCTCTGTCTGTGTGTGTGCACGTAAGACGCACACACACACACAACACACACACACACACACACACACACACACACACACACACACACACACACACATACACAATGCAGAACAAGAAAGAGGGAGGGAGATATATTTTGGCCATAACCAACAATGACAACGTTTAATCTAGAATAGGGCAAAAAATCAAGAGCCACCAAAGGAAGTAAAAGTGAAAACATGATCATCAACCCCATTTCTCTCTCTCTCTCTTTCTCTCTCTCTTTCTCTCTCTCTCTCTCTCTCTCTCTCTCTCTCTCTCTCTCTCTCTCTCTCTCTCTCTCTCTCTCTCTCTCTCTCCTCTCTCTCTCTCTCTCTCTCTCTCTCTCTCTCTCTCCTCTCTCTCTCTCTCTCTCTCTCTCTATCTCTCTCTCTCTCTCTCTCTCTCTCTCTCTCTCTCTCTCTCTCTCTCTCTCTCTCTTGCATGTGTTTCAGATTAGGCCTCATGATGACATCTCTTTGCCATAAACAGGAATAAAGTCAACAGCCAAACATTAACTCGCAGTGCGGTTTACATCTGTGCTGTGAACTGGGGCGTGTGTGTGTGTGTGTGTGTGTGTGTGTGTGTGTGTGTGTGTGTGTGTGTGTGTGTGTGTGTGTGTGTGTGTGTGTGTGCCCGTGCGTGTTGTGTTTAAGATCTTTGACTTTATTAAGACTTATCTCTATCCAAGCAGAGTAAGACTTTCTCTGTGTAGTATCTGCAAGTAGAAGAAACCTTCTACTGAAGTGCAACTAGTTGGTTTTGTGTAATATTCTATCATAGCCTGACCTCTAGTGGAAAGTATTGGTATTACATCATGTATGGACATCTTTAAGTCTCTCTTGCAGGCGTCCTCTTGCTCTCTCCAGTTGTACAAACTACTGCAAACAACTTGAATGTGTCAATATGTGTGTGTCATATATCTACAAGCAAATTATTTAAATACATTGTTATTGTCTGTGTGTGTCTTAGGGATGATTTTGATGAGGATGGGTTCTGCCAGCCGTACAGAGGGATAGCTGCGCTCGCTTCATCGGCAACAGAAGCATCTTCGTCGACTCGCTGCAGATGCAGGGAGAGATCGAGACGCAGATAACAGGTGAGGAACATGGCTTGTCTAAGGGCCAATCCCATTCCATTTTACAACCCTACCCCTTCATGTGAACGCGCAATTCGGAGGTAGGGCTACGGTAGGGTGAAGGGGTGAATTGGGATTGAGCCTAATGGGTTTCAACACCTTTACTGCAAAAAAAGCTTGGTAGTAACACTTAAAGGTGGAGTCAGCGATTCTGGAGAACACTTCAAAATCAATTAATATCTCCTCACGATCCACTACCTGTCCATACTGTGGCTCTGTAAAACAGGCAACTTTATTTATATAGCACAATTCATTCAGACACAAGGCCATTCAAAGTGCTTTACAGGGCATGAAATACATCATTTAGGGGGTGGGGGCACCATAGCTAGCAATATGCCCGCTTTACAGAGCCTAGGCTGTGTAGTAAGTAATACCAACAACAAAAAACAATTCAGCGCCAGTACAGTAATACAGACAGTTGGCAGATCCTGAGGAGATATTCACTGATTTCTGACAAAAAGTAATTTTGGAAACAAGCGTTCCCCAGAATCACTGACTCCATCTTTATTTGGAGAACTGTCTAAATAAACTACTTATGCAGTGAAAGGCATTTATTCATAACATACACTATATTCTGCATAACTTTGTAATGGGAAAATGAAGCAACAGTGATATTAAGATAGTAGCATTAGGTTTTATTCAATCATAAAGCAAGGATCTCCGCGGAGAGGCCACTAATTCAAACACAGGGAATGTGAATGAAAGAGTGAGCCCCGTTTCGTAGGAGAGACGGATATTTAAGCACATTGTTTCAGGCAGGCAGACAGACTAATTGTACATATCTTAACCATGGGAGGAGTTTGAGCATAGGACAATAGGAGACAGACAGGGTAATGGTGCATAAGTTAACCATAGGCGTGGCTGTCCGAGTGGTCTGTTGCGATACTCTGTTTCTAGTTTCTAGAGTCACAAACAGTTTATGCAGTATATTCAATTTCACTTATAAGTCTATATACAACAATGGTTAAGTAAGCATTTCAATATCTGAGTTCAGAGATATGTCATATGCAATATTTCCCACTACAACTTCCATTTTTCTTTCCAAGCCTTACAAAATGATTCTCTTATGATCTCTTATCAGATTTAGCTTCTTCTTTCATATAAATTCCCAAAAAAGCTTTCCACAGACTTTCTCTCAGACATACAGTAATGTTACTTTGTCCATATTTACTTTACATCAACACATGCGAGCACATGAGCAAAAGCCTTAAAGTGCCCTGTTCCCATGCAGGCGCTTTATGTCTGACCAGGATAAGCTGACAGTCATCTATGCTTTCATCTATAGCGGGGTTCACTAGTTCATACATCGTTTCACAGTCCTGTCTTGATGTGCCAAACCCCCGCTCATATATAATATACAGTAGATGTCTTCAGCATACAAGGGCCAATAGAGAAGCCTTGTAAAACCTGCCTTTCTCTGCGTACAGTAATTCAATGAAAACCACATGGGAGTGAGGACTATAGCTTTAGAGGGTACACCTTAACTAATACGCGGCAGGAAGAAAACAGGATGTCACTTATAAGGGGTTCAAAGGGAGTTCGGAGAGGTCACCATTTTGTTTTCAAACACAAATGGCCCACATACAGTTTCATACTGTGTCTATGCTTCTAATAATAATTAATAATTGATAGGTTTTATATAGCGCTTTATTGCCTAGGCACTCAAAGACGCTTCTGTGTTTTGTTTGGTGTTTCTGTGTGCATATGATCTCAAGTCAGTTTAAAGGTGCACTATGTAACTTTGGGTGTGTCAGAGAAGTGATACCTTTCTAAGGTATATTCTCATAACTGAATAAACAAACTTTTCTCACAGGAAAATTGGATCCTTGGAAAACTGTTTGAAGTTAGAAAGCTTCCCTGAAAAGTTACTGTTGTCGTTTACTGCTACAGGGCCCCACAGTTTGGTTTACAAGTATTTTCTAGTCTTACGTTTGGTTCCAGGTGCCTCAGAATAATTGTTCGTTCAATTTCCGATAGTAGAATTATTCAATACTAAGAATTACATGTGGAGTGAGTATGCTTAGTAAACTTAACTGCAGTCTCTTCAAATGTAAACAAACCCTTAACCCTTTAAACTACATACTGCACCTTTAAAGCTGATGTTATTGATTACATCCGTGCAGCTGTCAGCTCGGGGACATGTGGGGCCACGAACTCAAACTCTAATCTGGAACATCAAGGACGAGTTTGAAAAATAAGATTTATGACGCCAGTAAAGGGCAATAAATCAACCATGTCACACCCCCTCAGAGCATCCTCGTTCAGTAGCTAATACTCCGTCCTGCATTTTATAAGACTTTCCCATAATCCTAAATATCATTTTTTATTCAAGCAACATGTGCTCTTAAAAAGGGTTTTGGAAGGCTGCCTGCTTAAGTTATCCACTTCATAAAGGCTTGTCCTCTCTTCCACCCCCCACCACACACACACGCACACACACACACACACACACACACACACACACAACACACACACACACACACACACACACTCACACACACACACCCACCCCACGGAGCTTCTTTTACTGATGATCGCAACCACAGAAAGCAAAGCACATGTTTGTAATAAACGTGAAGTATGACCATGAATCATACGTTTACTGCCACAGCTTTCATTGTCAGTCGCTCGCTTTGATCCTTGGTGTGTTTAGATGCACACAGAGAGTATGGGGTTAAGTTTGAACCCCCTAAAGGTTTTTATGTCTTTTGGTATGAGAGTATAAGAGAGTCAATGGAAGAATATATGGTGGTATTTTTTATTCAATGTCTTATCTCTCAAACAGTAACTAAAAATATTAAAGGTGCAGTCAGCGATTCTGGTAAATGCTTGTCAAAATAATTTGACAAAAATGTTAAATAATAAATGTTTCCTCGTAATCAGCTTCTGGTCCGTTCTGTTTGTGTGTGCTGAACATAAATCCAGCGTTAATACAAAGCCTAGGCTCTGTAAACGGGCATGTTGCTTGCTACGGTTGGTGTTTACATAGAATTTTGTTTACATATCAGGTCACAGAACTTGGGCTGTGTATAAACACTGGATTTAAAAAAAAAGTGAACACAAAGTATGGACAGGAAGCAGATATTAACAGATTTTGACTAAAAAGAGATTTTGACAAGAAGTATTTTCCAGAATCACTGACTCCACCTTTAATACAGATTACATACAGACATTATGATGTTCAAAACAAATAGATGAAATTAACATGCAACTTTTGTCTAACCTCTTTCCAGCGGCCTTCACCATGATCGGGACGTCCAACCATCTCTCCGACCGTTGCTCCCAGTTTGCCATCCCGTCTCTCTGTCACTTTGCGTTCCCCACGTGCGACCGCAGCTCCGGGGCGGACAAACCTCGCGACCTGTGTAAGGACGAGTGTGAGATCCTGGAGAACGACCTGTGTAAGACGGAATACATCATCGCGCGCTCCAACCCCATCATCCTTAAGAGACTCAAGCTGCCCAACTGTGAAGACCTGGCTGTGTTTGATAGTCCAGAGGCAGCCAACTGTCTGAGGATAGGCATACCCATGGCTGAGCCCATTAACAAGAGTAAGTGTAATGTTAACGTGATGGTTGCATGATTTTCTGATGAATACTACTGCTATAAGAAAGTGTCCATTGTAACTGCTAAGTGCTAACAAGAGCGGCTTTGGCTTATTGGTGAGTCCAAATATGCTCCGATATCAAAATCAACTTTATTAGCAATTAGATTGTGCACATTAGCAAAGTAGTGTTTTTGCTTGAAAAATGACTCTCTCTAAAAAATGTTAGCAACTAAAAATTTTGTTTTTAATTAGATTTTCCAAAAGGTTTTTTGAAGCCACATTTGAGATTTAACACGACATCTGGCAATTAAGGAACACAACGATAATCTTATCCTAATACAAACCCTAATTCCCCCAGATCACAAATGCTACAACAGCAGCGGGTCGGACTACAGAGGGACGGTGAGTGTGACCAAGTCCGGGCGCCAGTGCCAGCCGTGGAACTCCCAGTACCCTCACAGCCACACCTACCTGGCCGTGCGCTACCTGGAGCTCAACGGGGGACACTCCTACTGCCGCAACCCAGGAAACAAGCACGAGGCCCCCTGGTGCTTCACCCTGGACGAGGGGGTCCGCATGGAGCTCTGTGACATCCCCATCTGTGGTGAGGGAATGGAATATGGCTAATGAGATTTTAATTGTGCAAGGCTGTGAGATATTTGGTCCATTTTTTCGATTTAAACTTCCTACGAGGAACTTTTAAATGTTTATGAAACAGTCTCATTTTTCCTCTGGCGATCGTAAATGACCTGTAACCGCAAACGAGACCATCAGCAAAACTATGCTATTCGTCATAACAGCTCTACCGCTTTTGTCCAGAGCAAAGGTGCTGCTAGAATCAACAACAATGGAAAGCTGCTTATAGCAACTTAAACTGAAACTTAGTATAATGAGGAGAATATTAAATTAAATAGTTTTTTTTGGGTTAACTTGTT
>CM047510.1:28009324-28019324 GCA_026122265.1 Ammodytes dubius
GTTGGTTACATTCAAGCCATCGCCAAATGCGTTGACACAAAGTTGATTAAGCCCACAAAACTCTCTCTGTATGTGCCAGTCGCCCCCAACACTGGCACAGGACCTCAGATAAAGACAAGAAATGTTTCAATTGTTAATTCTACTGCTAAGAAAAAACGTGGACATACAGCAGAAGAATACAATCCATGTGCGATCTCGAAGGCTTACCTCATGTAGATGCACCGACAGTATTATTGTAATTACACAGAATTACTCATTGGTGGCAACTGAAGTTACACACTATAGCTTTAAGGCTAAATATCAAGTCATTCTAAAAGACATGCTTCTAACGCGCACTTGTTTATAAAGAGCTAAATTAAATGTGGTTCTAGAACGATCCACTGTTTTAAACTACAAGGGATATTTTCTGACAGTGGAAATTCTATGTGTCTCTTCCCACAACACTCGAGCCATGACTTTGTTATATTTTCACAGAAGGTAAACGTGGTGGGTGATGGCAGACTGTGTTTGACTAGAACTCTGCGAACAGCACATTCATTCACTTGAAATAGGTCCAGGAATAAACTGTAACCTCTGCTTGACTGTCCAGATACATTTAGATGTCAGGGAGGATTGAAACAAATGACTCATATAAAAACACAGTCCTCCCTTCCCATGCTGAGAGAATGAAGCAGACCTGAACTGCCACAGCCTTTGAAGTGACACACCAGCAATCTGTCTTTAGAGTTTGAAACATGGCCACCTTAACTTGGGAAATGAGACTTAAAGCCTCTGGAAAACTGGTCTAAAATAGTGCAAATCAATATAGGAAATCAAGGTTTGGTGTCTCAAAAAGCTTTAAGAATAATTTGATTGAAAATAAATGTTCATAAATATTATAAAACTTATTTTAAGTTGTTTAGTCTAAGTTGTTTGAAAGACTGTGTGGGCATGGCCATAATAAATGTTCTCCATGGCAACAGTCATTGTTTTTATAGAACGTTCAGGAGAGCACTGCCGTGATTGGTTCAAAAATTTATGGTATCAAAAGAACAGAGCATAGCCAAATTTCTGTAAAGTTTATCAAGCTTAAATGACAAAATCTTTCATTTGGATTGATAAATATGCCTTATCTCTTTTCAGATTCTTACTATCATGCAACTAACTCCCCACATTACATTGTTAGAAGGTCATCCCCCCCTTCTACCCATGCCATCTTGTCTCCAAACTGTCAAACTATAAAAAGCAAAAATGCCTTTAAAAAAATGATATACTCCTGCCATAACTTTCTGCCGCCATCTTTCTTTTAGCTTTGAATTAACTCATATACTTTTCTCATCCCTCTCCCAGGAGGCTGCGGTGCTGACGGAGCTGCAGCACCCTAACGTGGTGTGTCTGCTGGGCATGGTCAGCCAGGAGCAGCCCGTCTGTCTGCTCTATGAGTTCCTTCCCAGGGAGACCTGCACGAGTTCCTCATCATGCGCTCGCCACACTCGACGTCGGCTGCAGCAGCGACTGAGGACGGAACCGTCAAGTCAAGTCTGGACCACGGAGACTTTCTACACATGGCCATACAGGTGGGATATGGAAACATGTTATGGCATCGTAATGGCCAGCGAGACAATCCAGGCAAAAACATGCAACAAGCACTGGCCAATTTTGAGATTTTTGGGCTATTTTACTTCCATCACATGTCTTCTATCATACTAAAAAAGGTTAAGGTATGTAAATGTTAGTGTTTATTTGACTAAATCTGTCTAGTCTGAATGTTTCTCCTATATCAACCATCTTTAACGGCCATCTCAAAGTTGTTTTCAATATTCTGAAAGAAATATCTCAACTTCTAAAGCAGTTACATCAACTTCACATTCCTGTTTTTATTTATAAAATGAAAAAAGGCGGTATCCAAAAATATCCCAAAAATCCAAAACACTTAATATATTGTATAAATGACATGAAAATGAAAAAATATATATCTGGCTATGTCTAGTATCACAATATCTAGATTTTTGTTTTTTTCTTCCTTAAATATTTATAATATGTTAACTCTCTGCTAACCAACCCTATAGGTGACTGCTGGTATGGAGTACTTGGCGAGCCACTTCTACGTCCACAAAGACCTGGCAGCTCGGAACATTCTAGTGGGCGAGCAGCTCCACGTAAAGATCTCAGACCTGGGTCTCTCCAGAGAGATCTACTCGTCCGACTACTTCTGCCTCCAGCCCAAAACCCTGCTGCCCATTCGCTGGATGCCCCCCGAGGCAATCTCCTACGGCAAGTTCACCACGGACTCGGACATCTGGTCGTTTGGAGTGGTGCTGTGGGAGATCTTCAGCTACGGTCTGCAGCCTTACTACGGCTTCTCCAACCAAGAAGTCATGGAGATGGTGAGAAAGAGACAGCTGCTGCCCTGCCCCGAGGATTGTCCACCAAGGTATGTGCAAGTTTATGTTTGCTGGTCAGAATAAGTTAAGTCAGGTCAAGTAACTTTATTTGTCAATACTGCCATTTGTGCCAGTCATACAGAGGAATCCACAAATATGTGTTGCATAAGCTGTGGTGTCAAGTGAGTGTGTTACATATTTTGGCATATCTCAATTGTAGGCTATTAACGGCCTTATGCCTTTAGTGGTTGTCCGACAGACCAAGAAGAAGTTCTTATAGAATAAATGACTAAATACATCTTCACCTCATCACTTGATATTGTGGAAAGACTTGAGGCAGTGGTGGATGATGGCATCTTTAGTAACTAGCTTTTTGTCCTTGAAGACCAACGTAGCTTATATACATCCTCTGAACGTTGGGTTAGCCTTGCAATCTTGAACTTTCACCACTAGAGGACGCCAAAATACACATTATTACACACTTTACTTTACTTTTTTTTTTTTTTTTTGGCATTTTTTTTTTTTTGGCATTTTTTATGCTTTATTGAGCATTTATTGAGAGTTGAAATGGGGCATAGAGGGGAGTGACATGCAGAGAATGACCGCGGGCTGGAATCGAACCCAGGTCCGCTGCTGGCCGAGGCCCATGGGGGGGACGCCCTACCAACTGAGCTAAGGGCGCCCCCACACTTTACTTTAAAATGAAAAACTTGAAATAAACTCTTCCCATTGCCCTATCACAAACTTCCTCTGTTGTCTCCTTTAGGTTTTACGGCTTGATGACTGAATGCTGGCAGGAGGGCCCGGGGCGGCGCGTACGCTTCAAGGACATCCACGCTCGTCTGCGGGCCTGGGAGGGGCTGTCGTCCCACGCCAGCTCCAGCACGCCCTCCGGAGGCGGGGGCAACGCCACCACGCAGACCACCTCGCTAAGCGCTAGCCCCATTAGCAACCTCAGCAGCCCTCCGCAGCAGCAGCAGCAGCAGCAGCAGCAGCAGCAGCAACGCTACGCCCCGGCCGGCTACCTCTACCCAGCCCAGGCCCTCCCCACCCCGGGTCAGATGGCTCAGATGCAAGCATGGGCGCCCATGGCTATGCACCAGAGCCACCAGCAGCACCAGCGCTTCATCCCAGTGAACGGATACCCCATCCCCCAAGGATACGCTGCGTTCCCTGCACACTTCACCGCCCCCGTGCCCCCCACTAGGGTCATCCAGCACCACCTGCCCCCTCCCAAGAGCCGCTCCCCGAGTAGCGCCAGCGGCTCTACTAGCACGGGTCACGTTAGCGGAGTGCCTTCCACTACGGGCTCCAACCATGATGCCAATACGCCGCTGCTTTCCCACTGCATTATGCCGGGGAGCGGGGGAGGGCAGGTGACCATGTACGGACAAGTTTGCCAGAAGGGGATGGGACAAATGGACCATCCGTCCCAAACGTCGGCGCTACTCGTGGCTGAGTCTATGTACAACGATTCGGTCATCACGGCAGACCTGTAAATAGATAGATAGAAGGATAACTTACACTCTTTTTGTGCTCGGGACCCAAATTTTCAAGTTTCGGGACCCAAATTTGACAAGTTTTTTAAGTCTTTTCAAATGGGGACCCGCCCAGTCTAAAAAACTCTACTTTGTTGGCATGGAGACTTCACAGAAGAAAATGGCCTGTACCTGTACACAGATCTAGGTGTGCAAAAAAAAAAACACTGTCGCAGCTACACACACACGTATATATACACACAGCTGTCGTGACTTTTTAATGCCTTATTGTTTGAAGCAAGTGTACTTACTACCATGGTTTGAAAAAAAAAAATTTGTGTTGTTATTTTTAACCTCTGTGTAAATACGGTGCATAAGTCCTGAATGAATGAATGGAATTAAATGAAATACAAAGATATATATTCAAAATGAATTTTTTATTATGGAAGAAATATTCAAAATTCAAAGGTGCAAGTCCATCCGGCCCGGGTCGACTGACGGTTATATAATGCGGGATGTGAAGGAGACACTGGCATTCGAACCCGTGACCTTAAGGTGCCTTCCAGCTTGTTTATGGACATTTTTTAAACGGAACAAAATGTGCTGTACATTTGATTGTACATTAGAAGAAACTGCATTTTAGCGAGCTGAAGAAAAATGGGAACAGGAGACTGAACCAACGAAAAGTTAACCAAGACCACCAGTAGCCTACACCAGTTTATAAGGTGTACTGGTGACATGCCACGCCTTTTTGGATTTCATTTTTTGCAGCCTATGAACGAATGGCTATGAAACACCATCTTGAACTCAACAAGATGTTTCTACAGGTTGGATAAAATACTCAAGATCTGACAGAGTGCATCATCATTTTCACACAACAACCCTTCAGAAAATGACATCAGAATGTTTTTTTGTTGTGCAACTTCCACTTGACTATCTGATACTTTTGCATAACGGATGGACACGTACCTCTTTGCCTTTTTCAAACTCAGTGCACAGCTTTCAAGGCTGAGGAACAAGGAAGCTAGGAGTACTTTCTTTTGGATATAATCTGATACACAAGATGCAATATGGACGTTGCCAGAACTTCTCAGCTCGAGTCCTTGAAAATCTGTGGCGCACCGATCAAAATGCAGTTGGATTTTTAACCTTATTTTTTGACCGCAAAGGATGATTGGCCCACACATACATTACTGAGAGTATATGATTGGCCGCGGGCCGTTGGGGCTGCAGAATCTCAACAAATTCCGGCAATTCACAACCTACCGAACACTCTTATTGGCTGTTCATATCTGCTGGCTCCTCCCACAACAGCCGAGGTTATGTGGGTCTTTCTGATTTCCGGACTAGTTTGGACAAAACCTTCTTCAACAGGCTTTCACTCTCCCTTCATTATTTCCTCTCATAGAAAAGGCTTATGTATTCAAAAGCTGGCATCAGATGGCCCTCTACAGGTCTACAACTGAATTCACACATCACCAGTATCCTTGACAATCTCCCACTACAGCTAAACTGGACCTGGTCTCAGGGCAAACGATCCATATATTATTCACCACCACAAGGGCTGCTGGGGTCAATTTACTGTCGGTGATGTAAGCTAGAATTTCACCCTCTCTCAAAAGAACACTGATTGTACCTTGGACACTATGGGAGCGTTTTCTCTGTGAATTTGAAGGAACTTTAAAGGTTTTATTTAGAATTAGATTTAGATTTATTAGGATCCCCATTAGCAACACACCGGAGTGAGAGCTAGTCTTCCTGGGGTCCAAACATACAATATAGACAACAGACAATCACTTCTTGTTTGACATTATGTTAAACCAAATAGACACATAATAGCAACCATATTACACAACACTATGAATTCAAAGGGCTAGTCTCTCCTCATGTCATTTCTTATTCTTATTTTTCAGCATTTGTTGTGCATGAAATACCATTCAGGACATGCAGGACTGAAAGTATTCAAAGCAAATCCGGTTTCAAATACACAAGGCCAATAGATCAAACTTTTTTTTTAATTTTGTAAGGTCACAGCGATGTACATGAACAATAACTTTTATATGAATCATAGTACATTTTGATGTGATTACAATTCAACCCAATCTTTGCCTGAACAGTTGAATGTTTGAACTGAATAAGGATACATGAATGCAATGGCATGGTATCAGTATACACTCGGTGCCAGCTGTACTGTACTGACATGTAAGCCATCCCAACCAGGGCAAGTTTTTATTTTATTTTATTAACCTTTATTTTACCAGGAAGGTCCCATTGAGTTACAATAACTCTTCTCACAGGGATCCTGGCAAGTGCAGGTTTTTAAAAGACAAAGAACAAAATAAATCCTTCCAATATTTCCTAAGAGTTTTTAGTGTAATTTTGCTGCAGGTAACAGAACTTAACGATTCTTCTTTGACAATTCCCTTCAGTACTTGTGTAGAAGACAATCATTGGTTTTGAATGGTTGTAAAGGCTGTACATACAGTATGTGTTGCACTCTGCTGTTGTTGACAGACTATGGTTTTATCAATCAACTACCAAGCACACACCAAGCATTACACATGGGTAGGCTGTTAGCATTTCACTGTGGATGTGATCAGTGAGATGCCTTGTTGCCTTTATTATATTAATGGTACAATTTTAAATGTAGATAAACAGGACTGTACTTTGTTATAACTGCCTTTAAAGTGTAAACCCCTTGACCCTTTCAAATCGTGGCTACTGGCTGATGTAACTGCAAGTAAAGCGGCTGCTACAGTTCACCATAGATGCTAATCAGATTCAGACAAATCAGATTTACATTAGCTTTTAGTTCACCCGCGATAATTTATTTAAAAACCCTCCATGGTCACAGAAGCTGATTGTCCGCCATCAGCGAAATGAAGGGAGCAGATCTCGTTTCCAACTTGGGAAGAGTTTTTTTTTCCCCTTTATGTCAAATCTAGTCCATCCAAGATTATTTGAATTATTTGAATGTAAAATTTGAGTTTTCATTGCTGTCTTTTCCCCCTTTCTTCTATCTTATTGTTTTTCTCTGACGCGATTGGAGCTACCTTGGTATCTGAGTTTGTACACGTGGCCTTCAGCATGTTAAAAAGGATGTGTGTGTTCTAATATAGCAGTGCAAAAACCACTTGTTAACACGACTGTGAATCTTAATCAAGTCTAGGTATTTTTGTATTTGGCGATAAAAATAAAAATAAACATTATTCTGCCTATTTTTGGTTTATTCAAAAATCTATTTTTAAAATACAAATAAATGCATATTTCAATACGTGTATACAGAAGGGTTTACACGCTTATCCTTTTGACCAAGAGAGGCCTTGTCTTTGTATTTTTGTCTGAACATTTTTTGCACAGATGTTTTGTATTGCAAAATCATTCATTAAATGATGTTGTTTGGTTAACCTGGGAGTCGATAATAATTCATTTGCTAGCTCTGGCTTGGTGGTGAGAGCTGTAGTAGCCGTGGGGATCCACTAGGTGTCACCAAATCATAATCTCTGTATTTTCTTCTATCATGATTGTAACGCCTTTGGTTCAACAGGTGGTGGTGCCCTTAGCTGCTTAGCTTTGTGTAAATTAAGACTTCAAAACAGCTGGAAATAATATACGTACTGCAAGAAGGAAGTGTGTGTGTGTGTGTGTGTGTGTGTTGTGTGTGTGTGTGTGTGTGTGTGTGTGTGTGTGTGTGTGTGTGTGTGTGTGTGTGTGTGTGTGTGTGTGTGTGTGTGTGTGTGTGTGTGTGCTCATTTTCTGTTTCCTGTTCAAACTATACTTTTGAACATTAAATGACCCAACACAGCTTAAATGAACAACAAAGGATGTGAGTTTGTATTTATACATTCCAAAAAACCAAAAATGTAGTGCTGCACATCAGTATGATTTATATTGTTCTTCAAATCTTTATTATGTGAATGCTGGAGCATTTCCAGTTATGTTTATGTATCATATATGAAAAAAGAACTGCGCTGTTAACTCACCAGATTATGTAGTTTAACCCAGAGGTTTGGGTTGCCCCTTTATAACATAAAATCTGAGAAGTCATGTATGGAATTAATTTGGTTTGAAGGAAGAAAAGAACAGAGTCTGCTGCATGAAGTTTTATTTTATAAAGAAAGGACAATATTTTCCTCTGAAATGTATTGAAGTAGAACAGTAAAAAATACAGTAAGATATAAAATACCCATTTGAGGAAATTGTAATTAGTGCATGTTGTACACGTAGTCACTCCCCACTTGTCCTAAATGGAGGTAAACAGACTGAATGACGGCCAGCAGTGATTATGGGTGTGTCCCGACTCCCCACAGCCAGGGGGGGGCTCCAAACGTTGTAACCCAGGACGACCACTCCCTCTCATCAATGACATACAGTGGAGCCTGGGGCCGCACTCTGCTAAAGGAGCCTCATTAACCCTCTTCAGTTCAGGATGTAATGGGCTGTGTGTGTTGTGTGTGTGTGTGTGTGTGTTTTGTGTGTGTGTGTGTGTGTTGTGTGTGTGTGTGTGTGTGTGTGTGTGTTTGTGTGTGTGTGTGTGTGGTGTGTTTTGTGTTGGTGTGTGTGTGTGTGTGTGTTGTGTGTGTGTGTGTGTGTGTGTGGTGTGTGTGTGTGTGTGTGTGTGTGTGTGGTGAGTGTGTGTGTGTTGTGTTGTGTGTAGTGTGTAGAGAGGAGAGAGAGAGGGGGATACAGCTGTTTGCATTGTGAGTGTATTGAATGTCCGAGAGCGGGTATGCATGACTTTAAAGTGCTGTATTAAGCAGAGGGGTCGTCAGGGTGAAAAGTATCAGCTTCATACTGTCAGCCCTTCAGAGACACAACATGTAAACAGTGAGTCAGCAAGTGGGATTGAGGACATAAGTGTTTCCAGTTGTGGGATCTGGATTCAATATTTCAGAAAAAAAATCACGGAGTATTAAGATACGGTGACAGCGATTCAGAACCATTGCTAAAGTGAAAAACTCTATTTAAATGTGGAAATACTTCACGAAAAAGTCCTTTAAATTGTACAATAAAAGTGCCGATGGGAGTTACTACATTGTAAGCAGTTAGGGCACACGAAGTATGTTCTGTTGCAATCTATTGATTGAAGGTGGGGCTTCTTTTAACTACTTTTTGTACCTTTAAGTAATCAATTTTATTGTCATTAACTGTATTTTTTTTATATGGGTTTTTAATGTAACCTTAAAATCTAAAGTAACTCTCAGCTTAGCTTTCAAATACATGTTGTGGAGTAGTCAATGTATTAAGTAGAATTAAAACGAAACTACTCAAAGTACAAATACCTCAAATAGTACTAGATGTACTTTCATGGCCCAGTGTATTACTCATTACGATTATTTTCAAAACTATCCCACTCCCAGTAAGTAAAAGTACGTAAGTCAAATGTATTTATAAAAGCACATTTATAACGGTACTGACCAAGGTGCTGTACATAGTTCATTCAGTAGCTAAAAAATAGGGTAAAATAACAACCGACTCCTGGTTGTCACAATTGAAGTTTTTCTTCCACATTGACGAGATGTCGATTGAGCGGTTAAGGACCACAGATACATGTTGAGTCAGAGGGAGAAGGATTGAGTTTCACCCTTCTGTCGCTGCGTCATGGTGGGGCCCTAAAACCTCCAACAAGCGCCTGATTGTTGGATGTTGGAGGAACTTGAGCTGTTTTAGTAGAGGGGCTGACAGGCGCTTGACCTCTGCTGTCCGTGGGCCTCACACACACTGACCCCGGGACAGAGGAAGTGTAGAGAAGCCCTTTGAACGCCGGCAAGTCAACTATCACTGCCTTGTTCCTTTCCCCCGGGGGCCCGACCGATGTCTGAATAGGTCATGAGGGAGTATGTGTAGTCCTGGACTGGTTCATGC
Source organism: Ammodytes dubius (assembly GCA_026122265.1). Taxonomy (NCBI): domain Eukaryota; kingdom Metazoa; phylum Chordata; class Actinopteri; order Uranoscopiformes; family Ammodytidae; genus Ammodytes; species Ammodytes dubius. The sequence goes on from CM047510.1 coordinate 28,019,031, forward strand.
AAATAGTTTTCTACTAGGAATATATCTACATTTTTTGTTTTCCTTGTGTTTTGTAAATTGATGGCTTGTTATATTAGCAGTGGAGGCGCCCTTAGCTCAGTTGGTAGGGCGTCCCCCCCCGGCCGGGCCTAGCAGCAGACCCGGGTCGATTCCCGCCCGCGGTTGTTCTCTGCATGTCACTCCCCTCTCTGCCCCATTTCACCTCTGTCTCTCTGCACTATCAATAAAGCATAAAAATGCCCAAAAAATATCTTTAAAAAAATAGATATTGATATAATATATATAATATAATTA
>CM047510.1:28024324-28026824 GCA_026122265.1 Ammodytes dubius
CCACATTTTTAACATTTATACTTTTTTTTTTTTTTAAACATTTTGTCAGATGACTATAAATCTGCTTGTAATGTACAATACATGCTACAGTGAGATACAGACCACCCAGTGAGAATACATTGTGGACTATGACAGTGAAGCTGATGTTTAAAGACGGTCTAATTGTACAGAGGGCCAAACTCTGCAGGAGATTTAACACTATATACTTGTCATGGTGGAGGAAAGCACCAGTGCCATGAAAGGGAGAAATCCACCCTAAAACTCAATGCAGTCCTGTATTGTTCGTCTATTTTTAGGACATTTTAAACAAAATAGTGAATAAGAGGTGAATTTACCTGAACACTGGACAAGAGAGAAACAAGAATTAAGGATGTGAGGATGATAAAACTGTAGCTATATACCAAAATCTGCCTTTTTAAGAACAATTTTCAAGAAAAATAACGCATGGGGTTCCTAGCTTGTGGTGGAATTCTGCACCAACAAGTGTCATCACTTTTAGCCGATTAGTTGAAGAAATGGTTTGAGGGGGATTTGTCTTTTGTGCGGCTGGCAGTGTGACATCAATACAGTGCTCTGCTCTGAGAAATGCTCCTTCATTTATCTCCCATCTCTAACACTGTGACCGGAGCAAAACTTCATACAGCTTCACAACACACAAAACTGGCTTGTGGAAAAATCCTGATTCTGATTAAAGCCTGGGGATGTGTGTGTGTGTGTGTGTGTGTGTGTGTGTGTGTGTGTGTGTGTGTGTGTGTGTGTGTGTGTGTGTGTGTGTGTGTGTTGTGTGTGTGTGTGTGGTGTGTGTGTGTGTGTGTGTGTGTGTGTGTGTGTGTGTGTGTGTGTGTGTGTGTGTGTGTGTGTGTGTGTGTGTGTGTGTGTGTGTGTGTGTGTGTGTGTGTGTGTGTGTGTGTGTGTGTGTGTGTGTGTGTGTGTTGTGTGTGTGTGTGTGTGTGTGTGTGTGTGTGTGTGTGTGTGTGTGTGTGTGTGTGTGTGTGTGGTGTGTGTGTGTGTGTGTGTGTGTGTGTGTTGTGTGTGTGTGTGTGTGTGTGTCTGTGTGTCTGTGTGTGTGTCTGTGTGGTGTGTGTGGTGTGTGTGCGCATTGTGCACATTAGACTCAAGGTCCCTTTCAAGTCCAGTGTGCAGAATCAGCTGTTGAGATCAGATTGTGTGATTGCGATCTCTCTCCCGTTTCCTATGTTAAAGGTGTGAATGGATTTCTTTGCAGTATTCAAAGACACTGCAGCTGTACTGTCCTCTGTAGTTTAAAAATAAAACGTTTGACATTTGGGGGGGGAAATACTTCTTTACTGTCTTGCCAAGAAAGCTGAAGGCTGCAGATAGTTAGATAGCTTAGATGTGCACAAAGGCTTGAACCAGGGGATATAACTAGCCTGTGTCTTATGACCAGACCCCCTAAATGCTAATGAATGCTAATGTTATATCCAGTTTAGTTTGATGTTTACAATGTAGGAGGTGGACAGACAACTGTTTTGGGTTAATGTGCTAGCAGATGTCTTAGACACGAGCACTCAATGTTCCAAGGGCCAAGTGATACCAGGGCAAAATGGGATTAATATGTCAGGGGAAAATGTAGTACTTACTTACTTTGCAACAAGTCATGAAATGCTAATGCTGAACATCAAGTCAGTGTTGTTTACTTGACTATACTATATTTTATACCCAAAAACATGTTTCACCATATTTCACAACCACTGGAATATGACATTGATCAAGCGTCCCATTTGGTGCCATGTTTAGCTTCGTATAGATACACAAAAGTGCTATCCATGTTCTCATGTAACTCTAAGCAAGAAAGCAAATACATGTAAGGTACTTCCCAAAATATTGAACTATTCTTTCACTTAAGCAAATTCACCTTTATTAATTTTATAAACTGAAACAGTGTGACATTGTATTATTGTTTTTTTTAATTGTCACCTTCTGTGTGGACCCCAGGAAGACTAGCCACCACTTTATGGAAGCTAATGGGGATCAGAATAAAGAATGAATTCTTCTTCTCTATTTTTAATGGCAGTTTTTTGGTGCATTTCCCCCTCCAAGCCTTCAGATTGACAGGCCTATGCCTCATGTTGTTCAGTGCAGCTACAGCAAACTGCTTCCAGAATAAAACAGTGGTGTGAGCGGTATGTTGATGTTCCAATTAATATTTAATCTCTCTCTGCGTGAGAAACATAACTGGAAACAGGACGCTGACACAACATGGCAGTTTGTCCCACATCCTGTCTCTCTCCTCCCTTCAAGATGTTCCTTTTCATCCCCTCTTCCCCTGCTATCCTTCTATTTCTCATCCTTTCTTTCCGTTAATGAAATATACTGTGCATGGGCTTTATTAATTGTTTAAAGTGCATGTACTTGCATGCAACACACACAAATGCAACACACATATTCAAACGTTTGAAACAACATTTCTCATTATCGGTGTGGACCAGCAGGCGGGTTTGTAATCGGGCAAATGTTTATGTTTTTTATGCGTTTATGC
>CM047510.1:28029324-28049324 GCA_026122265.1 Ammodytes dubius
TGTGCATACTGTGTGCTCACTTAAAAAAAATCCAGTGTTAATACATAGTCTATGCCCTGTAAACCGGTATGTAAACAAAGTGGGTCAGACCAACCTGACCATAGCTACTAAAGCAACAATCCTATTGATTTAGGCTTAGAGGTATCTCTATGAAAAAAACACAGGTAGCATCTGCTGATTAGTGGTTGCCGTCCCTTTAAATCAAAACAACAACAAAGTTAAAAAATTAGGTAAGGGGCACTTTACACGGCCACGCAAAACGGTGCATACGCAGAAAAATTTCTGCGGTTGCACTATATCATTTACAGGAAAACAGCAAACGCAAACGCAAACGCAGGCATGAACCGCAGATTTTTGAGATCACCTCCGAGGGAGGATTTTTTGGAAAACTTAACGGTTTTGGTTTCCTGTAAACACCGAAACCATTTCCCCTGATAACGCTGACGTCACGGCTCCGCCCTCACACATGCGCATTGCGTTTGGATATAGGCATGCGCCGTCTTTGTAGGTCCATGTGCGCCAGTTGGAAAACAACAACAACAATGGCGGATCACCGAGCTGTATTCATTGTGCTCATGGACGTTGTGCTGTTGCTGATGAATTTGTTATCGTGCCACCAATCGCTCCTACAAGCAAATAGGGAAAGAGTTGTGCTCTGCCTGTTTTTCTAGCTAAATAAACGTGTGTCACTTCTATATGCCAGGGACACGGCTCTCTCTACATTAAAAAAACACTATCAGCGTGCAGCGGTTAAGTTAGGCTACTGTTCAACAAAAGGAGCATTAAGGCTACGGCTTCACAGTAAAAGCATTTCACTGGCTAAACATTCATAGCATTTCGCTGGACACACGTGAGTTGACTTTTATTCTGAAGTACGCCTAACAGGAAGGTATACTGCTCACGAAGACCCTTCACTATCAGCAAGTCTGCTGTTTTTCCGAGTTCAATGCGGTGAAATAAGCTTGTCTTTTACAATATTTGTAACCCCAAGCTTACACCAACCGCTTTATGAACGTTAGTGGCATTAATTTTCGGTTACAGTAAGGTTGTATGCATCAAATTGTACCGGAAGAGCTATCTATAGGCTGTGTCACCGCTGACTATTGGCTTGGCATGGCTGCTACTTCAGCGATTTCGGCCCGTTTCCTCTGAAAACTTTGTGTACGGGTGAAGATGTCAGATAAATTGTGTCTGAACGGGGTTTTTTTTTTTTAAACCAAAAACGGGAAAACTCACGTTTTCACCGTGTAAAGTGCCCCTTAGGACACTGAACAAAATTCAGTGCCTTGGTGTCATTTTACTTCTCTGGTTTTATTTTTCTCTATATATGTAGCCTACGTGTTCTACATGTGGACTACAGCCCTACAAATATCCCTTTGATAAAGAAAATCTGGTTATTTATAATGTCTAAACAAATCAAGACAAGTCACAGCCCATAGCAGTTAAAAAAAATAAAAAAGGAAAAGCGCTGTCTGTTCTAAGCTTTAAATATGCGAGGTAACATAAAAATCCTCCATGCTTTCATTAAATGCCTACTTCACCGGTTGGAATATGAAGGTGTATTGAACTGGGAGATCCTATTTAGTATAAATGTGCAAAAAAGAATTTAAATCGGATCGCCTGAGAAAAGGCAGAAAAAGTGTTTTATGGTCTCACTGTCTAACCCTACAGTTTCCTTCTTGTGACATCACAGTAAGGGTTGGATTAACAGGACAGCTGGGCCAAGGGAAGACTAAGGGAAGACTGAGGGAAGAAAAACCTCATTCATTATATTATAATAGTTATTTTGATATGATAGAACGCTGGTTCCGTATGGGTGAAGTATTCCTTTAACTATATGGCTAAGTTACTGACAGGTGGTATATGAGGTCGCACGATACTGGTTTTGATCGTCTGTTTTGATAGATGTCCTGAGTGTCCTGTCCTCACCACCGACTCCTTTCTTCTCCCAGCTGGTCCTGGGTCAGCCTCAAACCTCAGACCGCTCACAGGAAGTGTTTGGGCTACAGCTGCTCCTAATACTGCGCTTTGATTTAGACCAAAAAACATTGCCATGATCCGGAAACTCATCCTTTATCTTCTGCTGTGTATGTGGGGGAGGGGGGGGCGATGTGTGTGTGTGTGTGTTGTGTGTGTGTGTTGTGTGTGTGTGTGTGTGTGTGTGTGTGTTGTGTGTGTGTGTGTGTGTGTGTGTGTGTGTGTGTGTGTGTGTGTGTGTGTGTGTGTGTGTGTGTGTGTGTGTGTGTGTGTGTGTGTGTGTGTGTGTGTGTGTGTGTGTGTGTGTGTGTGTGTGTGTATGTGTGTTTGTGTGTGTGTGTGTTGTGTGTGTGTGTGTGTGTGTGGTGTGTGTGTGTGTGTGTGTGGTGTGTGTGTGTTTCACCAGAGGAAACAATGAAGAAAAAAGAACAGCACAACAACAAACAAAAGGATTTATGTATTTTTGCGAATTACGTCATATTTGGGAAATCATCCACGTCATTGTTCGTCATTATCTGACGTGATATGCAGAAAGTGACCCCTCTCAAGTACTCTTAACACCAATTACCACTGACAGCCAGAATATGACTATAGTGACTGACTAACTTTTCTAACTTTTTCTAGATAACAATGGCGCCATAGTCTTTTTTAGACATAAACAACCGTCCCAGAGGTCCTATGCAGTGGCAGCATCATCAGCTTCAGAGTCTCTGGGTTTAAAACATCCGTCTGTAGAACAGGAAACGCTCAGGGACAAACCAGCTAGACCCAGTTCTGACTAATGCATGACAGACCCATGTGCTTCATATGGCCCTGGAAGAGGGACAAAGGCAGTGAAAAGTTTAAAAAAAAAGAAAGAAAGAAAGAAAGAAAGAAAGAAAGAAAGAAAGAAAGAAAGAAAGAAAGAAAGAAAGAAAGAAAGAAAGAAAGAAAGAAAGAAAGAAAGAAAGAAAGAAAGAAAGAAAGAAAGAAAGAAAAGAAAGAAAGAAAGAAAGAAAGAAAGAAAGAAAGAGAAAAATAACTAGAATTGAATGGATGAAAAAGGAAAGAGAGGTTCCCATCGTTTAGGGTCACAGACTAGAATGGACACACAGCTGAGCGTAACACTGGTGGTTGACCAATGTGCACCTTGAAGAATTTGAAGTATTATTACCAATGGCCTATATTATAATAAAAATAATATTTATAATAATAATAAAATTAGCTTTTAAGGATTCTTGAACTGGGCTGGTGCATTAACATCTTAGCCCTCTGCATCCCTTTTCTTAATACTAAAAATAGCCATAAATCTCAAAATTGACCGGTGTTGGATTTTTTTTTTTTTATCCTGCTCTGTCTCACCTTTAACTGAACTTTACTGAATCTGGCTTCAAACCTAGTCTCAACTTCCACAGGTACTACAGGTAATATTAGATCCTTAACCATATTTGTTTTTCTGTTTACATCTCTCAGTAAGACCTGTTTGAAACCCCACGGTCTCCTTGTCTTGTTTTGAACACAATTCACACTGATACTCACCCCAAAATCCCATGTAATATACTGACACATCCTGAATCCTGGACTATAAGCAGCCTTCTATCTCTCTCCTCCTTCTCCCCTTTATCTTCCCAAACCAGGTGGCTTTCTGGGAGCTACGCAGTAATTAAAACTATGCAAATGTGCTAATCTCGTAAAGCAAATCCTTCTGTCTCTCTTAATGAAGACCCCTTACCCGCTTTCTTGTGTAATTAAGTATTTTTCTCCTTAATAAACTAGCATTGCCTCTCTCGGCACAAATATGCCAGTCACACACACAGACAGCCGACCCGGTTTAGTTATGTTTACGGACGAGACGCGTTCCAGTCTGACAGTGATCCAAAAGATAACGTGAGAAAACAACGGGAACGAGTCGAACTGGTGTCGCGGTTGCTTTTCATGGCACGAACCCAAAGCTGTCCTAGCTCATGAATACAGAATATACTGCCATATTTAACTGCTTGAAATACATATCTGTGTTAATACAGAGGGTTTGTCACTGTCATATTGTGTTAGAAAACAACTCTGATTTAAAATATAGTTGTCTTTAAAGCAGTAAAATATGGCAGTAATTATGAGCTTGGTTATTTATAGTGAGATGTTGTATTCATGAGCCCTTTGGTGATCTTGCTTACGTGTAGTATGCAAAAAGGGATATTTTCCCTACTTTCCAAAGTGCATGCTCTTTCTTTGTCATGTACTACATACTACAGCTGACCATAAAATGTATGTAGGCCTAGTTTGCATGCAGCAGGCCAACTATTGGGACATAGGCTATACCTTTCCTTCATTATTTTTTCATCCCATTGCGTCTTGAACTCGCCTCTTGCTTATATATCCGTCGCATCGCTGGTTGTTTTTACTCAAAGCCTCAGTTAATGTGACGTTACTTCCCACTGTGCAGTGGATTTGGGTTAAAATCACAAAAAAAAATGCATTTTCCACATTAAAAGTTACTACCGGATGTAGTTGGACATCCGGCTATTTTCTCAGCATGCTGCATACGACCCACATGTGTCATAAATCTTTTTTTTCTACCATACAAAATAGCAGGGAAGTATTTGTGGAACTTTCACACACACACACACACACACACACACACACACACACACACCACACAACACGCACACACGCACACACGCACACACACACACACACACACACACACACACACACACACACACACACACACACACAACACAAGAGTCACATATAACAGGTGTGGAGCAGAGAGAGTTGAGTAGGTTTAGAGAAATCGCCCATAACCTCAGCAACCCTCCTCTGACCGACAGCAGGCCTTTGATGAGGTCAGCTCAGCCTCTGTGGCTCACAGGAGAAATTGGCCGTGTCATTGAGAAAAAAAAGTTGTGGCGTTTGAATTTTTACGAGTTATTTTAGTCTGCTTCAAATTATGTAAATGTAGCGTTCCTTCTATGTTTGCACAAGGATCTTTATATTTATTTTATTTATTTTTGTCCTCAAATTCAGAAAATGATTTCCTTCCAAAAACACTTATGATTGGTACAGATATAAATAAACAAAATTACATTACAATTAGCAAATAAACCACGTTTCTGCCATTTTTAAAATGATCTGAACTTGAAACAACACAGCAGATAATGTATGGGACACACACACACACACACACACACACACACACACACACACACACACCACTGCGTCAACCCGCTCTACAAACACCCTTGTGTGTGTGTAAGTGTCTAAAAGAATCTGTCGGCCATGCAAACATCTGAAGGCGTCTGCAGGCAGAGACACAGACAGACGACCCATTCAGGGGCCAAAGCCAAGTCTGGAGACGGGAGCGCTCTTCCCTGCAGCACAGCCCTGGTTTAAAGAGTGTGTTGGCTCACTGCATCAATCACACTTTATCATCCATGTGAATTAGGGACAAATCTAATGAAAAGTTTGAAGTGTTTCATATTGTTAGTAGTCCTGAGAATGCATTACTAGCAGCCAAAGTATCTGCATGTATCTTAAAGCTACAGTGCGTAACTTTACAAATAAATGATTATCGGTTACATTCAAGCCATCGCCAAACTAGATGACACAAATTGATTAAGCCTATCAGCTCCACAAAACTCTCTCTGTATATATGGCAGCGTTTACAAGCTGGTGTCACCCCCTGACAATGGCGAACTCAAGAAAAAGGCCAAAGAAATGTTTCAGTTGTTGATTCTGATGCTAAGAAAAAACTTGGACATACAGCAGAAGGTATACAATCCATGCACGATCAGGGAAAGGCTTACCTTATGTGGATAAGCCGCAGAAGTTACGCACTATAACTTTACGATTTTTAACATCAGAATGTTGGCTTACATACTGAGCCTTATTGCAACCTTTGTAACAATTGGAAGGTTTTCAACTTTAGATTTTCCTCTCTCCAAACCCCACACACCAAAAATACTCCTTCATTTGACAAAGGTTATTTCAGTTGAAAGGCATTGAGGTAATTCTTGGCTGCAGTGTGGAACCAAATATCATGGTGGGCTGGCTGCTCTATCCCCACTCTGATCAAGACCGTGACTAAACAGGTTTGACTGACTGACAAAAAGATGAAAAAAAATCAATGTTTATGTGTGTGTGTGTGTGCGTGTGTGTGTGTGTGTGTGTGTGTGTGTGTGTGTGTGTGTGTGTGTGTGTGTGTGTGTGTGTGTGTGCGCGTGCGTGTGTGTGTGTGTGTGTGTGTGTGTGTGTGTGTGTGTGTGTGCGTGTGCGTGTGCGTGTGCGTGTGCGTGTGCGTGTGTGTGTGTGTGTGTGTCGACTATCCAACAAGTGACTCATCTCGTAGAAAACAAACAAGGCAAAATAATCATTTGTATTGATGTTAAAATGACTTAAAAGCTTACCGGTGTTATAGCTACAAACGTAACAAACGTAAACTTACACAGATGGGTTCAAACTTGGCGAAACCCTTTTGTTTGACAGAGTTGTGGTTGATTATTCTGTACCACGGGCACTTGGGGTCAACATTTCTCAAAGGTTTCTTCCATTGCCCGCGTGATGACAGCTTGATATTGCTTTATGGCTTACAACACTGGGAACACTGCCACTGTCAATTCTAATGTGAGTGACATTTAAAAACAAGCAATACAACGCCACCTAGGGCGATAAAGCTGGACAGAGGACATGTTTCCATCCTATCCTATATGACCATCTAAACAGGACATCTTTAGAGAGGTATGGATAGTTTGGTAAAGAAATTATTATGTTTTTGGACAAAAATTAAAAAAGTGGGAGATTACATCTTCATGGATGAAACTGTGGGAACCTGTTTTAAGGAAAAAATTAATTGACTTTACCTAAATATGTCAAATCAAATCAGTTTTATTTGTATAGCCCAAAATCACAAGTACATTTGTCTCAGGGGCTTTACATTTCATGCAATATGATACAATAATGATACAATATGTCATGCACCATACATACCTATCAATAACATATTTTAATAAGGTGAGCCCTCCAATTTACTCTATGCTGAAACCTAGACTTTCTTAATTAATTTAATGTGACAAGCATGCTGCAAACACCAGTATCAGCATGCTGTTTTTCAATGCTTTATATCGACAGGAAGTTTGCAGGTCTTCAAATGTCTCAAGTCTTATAAGTCCGACCAGTTAACCATGTATTTCACTTCACTCTTAGACGAATGGTAATGGGGCATATTTCTGTGTTAGTGTGTGAGCCATGAGAAGGATATTTGTATTCAAATGCAATGGTTGGTTCAATGGTTGGTTAACCAGAACATCTCCTAAACCTTTCAAGAAGCAGTGAGATGGCTGAGAAAAGGCCAGTCGTGCAGCTGCAAATCAAGTACAGTTCAGTGGAGTACAGAGAGAGAGAGAGAGAGAGAGAAAAAGAGAGAGAGAAAGCTAGAGAGAGGGAGAGAAAGAGAGAGAGAGAGAGAGAGAGAGAGAGAGAGAGAGAGGGAAGACAGAGAGGGGGAGAGAGAGAGTTACAGAGAGAGAGAGAGAAAAAGAGAGAGAGAGGGAGGGAGGGAGAGAGAGAGAGAGAAAATGGGAGAGAGAGAAAAAGAGAGAGAGAAAGAGAGAGAGAGAGCGAGAGAGAGAGAGGGAGAGAGAGCACTGGTAGAGGTCAGCTGTTGGATGGGTTGGAGTGCTGTTATACTTCAAAGCCTGCACATAATTGACATCAAGATTCTTCATCAAATGAGCTTTCTGTCAGAGGTGGTCGTGTGTTTTTATTTATGTATATTTTTTTTCTTGCAGTGTGCAATCAAAATGTGAACAGCCAAAATACACAAGCCTCTGATCTTCCTCAAAGCGGAGCAGCCAGAGAGACGATCAAAACCAGGACTGGATCTCTACAGGAGCGGCGTCTCAGTCGCTTGATTCACCCAGGGCTGCGTTCACTCAAGTGTATCCAAACGCTGATGTTTATTTTGCCCTCAATTGAATTTAAGGTATTGACAAGGGTCTAAGCTAAGGTCTACTCTAAGGGCAGGGTGTTTATGGAATGTAAAGCCCACTGAGGCAAATGTCTATTTGTGATATTGGGCTATACAAATAAAACTGATTTGATTTGACAAAGATAGAGTTCATATCAGAAGCACTTGGTTCTAAATCAAGGGAAAGTGTCTTTTTCTATTACTTTTTTCCCTTCATAATGCTTTATTGCTATCTACGGCTATGTTTAAAAACACAATCCCACATAGGCCTACTCAGTACTTACAGTCTTAACTTGTAGAAAAGTTTTGAAACTATTCTATATCATCAACATAATAAAGGACCCTGAATATTGAAAACATTACTTCATGATAGAGAAAGTAAGAAAAAAAAAGAAACTACATGAAAGTCACTAGAATAAATTGAATACTTTGAGACGCAAATCAGTGAAGTTGTTGGGTGCATTGAGGGAACCTGGACATTATGGATTTCCTAAACATCTAAGCCACACTCTTGCTTACTCCGTCACGCATAAACATAGCCTATTTGTTGTGATTTCGATTTGTCGACCAAACATTACAATCTTTCTTTGTAATAGACCCATGTAATATGTAGGCCTAATAATTTGTAATATTTTGTTAAGGGTCTTTTCCCCTCTGGTGTCCCTTTTTCCCAGCTGCATTTGAACGCATCATCATGAATCCCTGATCCACTGATCCTTGGATCCAGGCGCCGGTAGGACTCCTGTGTTTCCACCGTTTCCACGCCTCCCACTTTCACCCCCATTGTGGTGAATCTCCGGCTCACACACACGCGCTTTGCCAGACTTCCAGGAGTTTGGAGTGTAGCGACCAGTGACCGACCGAAGACTGAACGATTTTTAAAAACAGAAAAAAAAAACATGTCCTCTTGCACACATGGATTAACTTTCCACTCTTAACGGATTCTAAGGAACTACAATGGTTTGCACTGGTGGAAATTTGGAAAACTCGCACCGTAAAGAAAGGGCAAACGTGGGACTCTACGCTGCTGCAAAGTTGTAAAAAAGTAGTTTCCCCCCTTGAAGTTTTTTTTCCTTCTCGCCACCAGTTCAGACGCCGCGTTCCTTCTTCCCAAACTCAGCCACCATCATGGCGAGTGGGACGGCGGAGAAACCTCTGCTTTTGACGCCGAAGTCGCGCGCTGCTTTCCGGGATAAACACCTTCGCGTTCACCGGGGCTCGTTGCCCTTTTCGTGGAGCTTCTTGTTAGTAGTGTGGTGCTCTGCGGCTCTTTCTTGTTGTGGATATTGTGGAGCCGACGACACGGAGTTTTCCATCCTGGAAGAGGCGCAAGTTTTGTCCGAACAAATGAAAAAGCTGTCGTCACAGGAGCTGGGAGTCTTTACGATGCAGGTAAACGTTCAAGACAAATTGTTTTTCTACTTCTTCTATGGTGTTTGAATAATGTATTCTTGAACCGTTGAGATATTCCTCGTGAAAACCGCCAGTTGGAGTGGGGATTTTAACGACTAAAACTGGCTCAAACATGATAGTCAAAACGGGCCTTTAACACAGAATTAATCTAATAAAATAGCCTAAACATGATAACTTTGTTGACTGAGATGTTACAGTGTTATGAAACGATAAGCTGTGTGTTGTTGGGGTCGTGAGTGTGTGTGTCTCGCGCTGTGTTGCAGTTGCAACAACAGGCGCTTTGAAGTTTTCTGGGGCATCAGAGGCTGGAGGCTCTGTGTGTGCAGCTTGTGTTTCACCTTCATTATTATCCCCTAATCTGGCGAAATAGAGGCGATTTTACAAAAGATCACTGTGTGTGCGCGTGTGTGTGTGTGTGTGTGTGTGTGTGTGTTTCTGCTGCACAATGTGAATACACTGTCATCAAGGCTTTACAATGTAGCAACATTTCGTTCTATTCTCTATTTTATTCCTGACCGAAATACTACATCATCTTGATACAATTAACCTCGTTGAGTGCCCAGACTTGTAGCCTATGCCCTGCTTATAACGACAGACTCATTGTAGTTGGCCTGTTGTGCATATGTAGGCTAAAAGAGGCTTGTTATAACTAAACTGTGCTGTGCCTTCGATTAGGTATCTTGAACGTCTAATGTCACGATTCGAATCCTTCTTTGAAATGTGTTTTTTAATTAGAAGTTGGATGCAGCCCACTGTACCTAAATATCACACACTTTTTTGGATCAGAAGATGTGCGTCATTTATTATTAATGATACATATTTATCACATCGACCTTGAGATGCTTAAATAGAGTTGACACGATTAGTAGATTAATTGATAAGCTGTGGACAGAAAATTACGAAACGTGTTTGAAATTCAAAATCAGTCAATTTGTCATTTTTCAAGTTCCTTCTTCTGAATTCTAAGGATGTGCTGTTTGGCTCGTGTGATAATGAATTGAATGATACATGATGCAATCTGAACGTGTCACCTTGTAACAGGCCCTTGTTCACCATCTTCACAAAACAATGAATTGGTCTCTATATAAATCATCATTAGTTACTGGCAGCCCCTGATGTAAACAACAAACAGGTCTTTGCCTTGTTCCAATCTGAGCTAAGCCTGGTCACCAAATGGCAAGAGGTGCAGAGTGCATGGCTTGGTGCTGCAGGGTGTGAGTGGGTCGGGGGTGGTGTGTGTGTGTGTGTGTGAGAGAGAGGGGGGTTGCTTAGCACTTCATAGGCAGAGGCTCACAGCAGCCAGGCAGTGTGTGTGTGTGTGTGTGTGGAGGGGGGCGGGGGGGGGCAGTGTTTCATCTGCTCTGCCTCCACACTGCGCTGCCTTCATCAGGGCCCTGGGACTGAGGGGCACTTTACACGGTGAAAACTCACGTTTTCCCGTTTTTGGTTTAAAAAAAAAAACCCCGTTCAGACACAATTTATCTGACATCTTCACCCGTACACAAAGTTTTCAGAGGAAACGGGACGAAATCGCTGAAGTAGCAGCCATGCCAAGCCAATAGTCAGCGGTGACACAGCCTAGTAGATGGCTCTTCCGGTACAATTTGATGCATACAACCTTACTGTAACCGAAAATTAATGCCACTAACGTTCATAAAGCGGTTGGTGTAAGCTTGGGGTTACAAATATTGTAAAAGACAAGCTTATTTCACCGCATTGAACTCGGAAAAAACAGCAGACTTGCTGATAGTGAAGGGGCTTCGTGAGCGGATACTTTCCTGTTAGGCGTACTTCAGAATAAAAGTCAACTCACGTGTGTCCAGCGAAATGCTATGAATGTTTAGCCAGTGAAATGCTTTTACTGTGAAGCCGTAGCCTTAATGCTCCTTTTGTTGAACAGTAGCCTAACTTAACCGCTGCACGCTGATAGTGTTTTTTTAATGTAGAGAGAGCCGTGTCCCTGGCATATAGAAGTGACACACGTTTATTTAGCTAGAAAAACAGGCAGAGCACAACTCTTTCCCTATTTGCTTGTAGGAGCGATTGGTGGCACGATAACAAATTCATCAGCAACAGCACAACGTCCATGAGCACAATGAATCAATACAGCTCGGTGATCCGCCATTGTTGTTGTTGTTTTCCAACTGGCGCACATGGACTTACAAAGACGGCGCATGCCTATTTATATCCAAACGCAATGCGCATGTGTGAGGGTGGAGCCGTGGCGTCAGCGTTATCAGGGAAATGGTTTCGGTTTTACAGGAAACCAAAACCGTTAAGTTTTCCAAAAAATCCTCCCTCGGAGGTGATCTCAAAAATCTGCGGTTCATGCCTGCGTTTGCGTTTGCGTTTGCTGTTTTCCTGTAAATGATATAGTGCAACCGCAGAAATTTTTCTGCGTATGCACCGTTTTGCGTGGCCGTGTAAAGTGCCCCTGAGGCTGCGAGGGGCTTTGAGGGTCTTTCTCTGATCCCCCTCCAGCCGATATGTCACCGCTCATCCCTGCCTCCAGTCAGCTCCAGGTTTTGGGCTCAGTTTAGGTCCCATTCCCAGTCCTTCCCTCATTGTCTATGCTGTCTGTCTGTCTGTCTGTCTTCTTTCACTGTCCCTGCATTAACAATCATATCTTTTTTTATTCTTACCATGCATGCTACACTAAGCATGTTGAGTAAGCTACTGCAAAATGCAACTGCTGTGAGAATGTGACTTGGCATGAAGCTAATAAGACATTGATTGAAGCGCTACATTTCATGGATTCGTCAGAGCAATGTTTTTTTCACCCAGCAATGTAAGAGATGTGCGTCCGGAGAACACAGTCCACGTCTGCCTGTGAAAACAACTGCAGGACTCTGTGTGCAGTGCTGTCTGTGTGTACACCTGCTCTGATGCTAAGATGTGGCTTGATTGACTCACACTCTGCAGGTGTGTAATGCTGCTTTCCATTTGTACTGGGAAGTCTGGCTTTCTGAGTTTCCAGTTGGAAAATTCAAATGGAATGCCCCATGAAGTCGAAATTCCTAGCCAGGAATTTGGAGAAACTTTGCCAACCCTGAGTTCAACATTCATGAAGACTGTTAGGCACATGAACAGCGGTGAACACTTTGATAATAGAACATTTCAGCTCTTCTGTATTATTTATTATTATTATTATTATTATTATTATTATTATTATTATTATTATTATTATTATTATTATTATTATTATTATTATTATTATTATTATTATTATTATATATTATTATATGTTGTTGTTGTCACATTAAATCACCTGCACACATTGCACTGCTAATTTTCTATCTGGATTTCTTGGTACGATTTTTGTATTGCACACATAACAACATAGAGTGTTTGTTTCAACCGGTATTGCTAACATGGCTAACCTGAGATGATTGCTAAAGGGCGAACGTTTATGCTTTCTTGTCATTTCACGCGTGTGCTACTGATGACTCGAAGGTGACGTCACTCCGACTTCCAATTAAAATAGAACGCAGCATTAGTGAACTATATATTTCTTTATTTGTCTTTTTCTTTGGCCTTTATTGATATGCTTATTGATTCTCCACAAAAATACTTTTTATTCTTAAGGCACCATTGACACATTCAACTTTTTGAAATCGTATCTGATGTTCATTATCTATTTGGGGCTATTTTTGTGCTCATGTTGTACGGTTTTGGGGAAGATCTGAAGGTTTTGTTATGGAGCGAGCGAACCATTATGAACATTTAAAAGGTAATTGTAGCCCTGGCCCACTCCACCCTTCATTCTCTGGTAGAAGTGTAATTTGAGTCTTTCCTTGTCACTAGCTTCACTGGGTCACTGGGTCAACTAACTTTGTTCAATCTGTCTTTGAGTTTCTCCATTATCAGGGGAATGGAGGTCAGACAGATGACACTCTTCAGGTTTACAAGTCAAGTTTAAGTTTAGGATTTCTTTGCTCTCAGATTTATGTTCTAAAGGCAATTTCCTGTGAAGATTTTTTTTAAAGATTTTTTTTTTTAAGATATTCTCAATCTGCTACAATCTACAGCACCCAGTTTCAGTTTATGTATATGAAATCAAACTGTAATCAGGTGATTACAATCATATTATTGTAACAAAGTTTAATGCAATGGCTACAGCTAACTGATATCCTTGTTGGTGATGAATCCATCTATTCTTTACATTCAATATCCATAGTTTTTAAAGAAATATGTCTTCATGTCGTTCTGATCTTTGCTGCCATGTAACTGTCAGCGGTCTTTGTGAAAGGAGAAAGTCTTTCTCTGATATGTAAGTAAATTATAAAAATGTTCATGTCCGATTTCGAACTTGGCTTTAGATATTAATATGAAATGTGATCTCCCTTCTCTTGTTTACGTTCTTAAAAACACCGGCCTAGTGCCACTTTTGTCATATGTTTGTTTTGGCCATAGAGCAACACGTAGATTGGCCAATAAACGGCGAGGCCAAAAAGACATCACTCATCACTGTGTGAAAACTCCAGTGCACTCTCTTCTTCTCTAGACGGTGTCGGACGATTTATTTATAAAGGAAATGTGTCTGTGTTAGTTTTAAGGGTTTTAATCCACAGAGAAGTTGTGGTTTGTTATTGAGCCCGGCCCCCTAATTGAATATTGATAGTAATTTGAGGGCAGCGGAGGTTTGCGAAAGGAAAGGAGAAAATTGGAAGTAAAAAACCGGCCGACACTGTCATTAGGCTGGGTTGGGTTTGGGTTGGGTCCAAGGGTAACACTAGTTTGAGGGGCTATCACATCACACAGCCCCTAATTCCTACTTTTCTTTCAAACTTGGACTAGACATTTTGACCAGGGCTATTTAAACATGATACAACTGACTCTTTGTTTCTATATCCAGTTATTTTAATCTTATTCCCGTTTTTTCGAAATATCTCTTTTGTCTGTTTTCTCGGCTGTGTAATGACATTTTTATTCTTTTTCTTACTTAAAGTTGTCCTACTTAACTACAGTATGTAAAAGGAATGTGTGGTCTCTTTTATTAACTGCTCTGCCATGTCTAAATCATTAGCCAAATAGTTATCCAAAGCGTGAATTTTAATTTCATTTTCGTTGCTAGCCATACATGTCCGATTTCACGTGACTTCCTGAATGCCTGCGTGATTGTAGTGTGAATGTAGAGACAGACAGTAAGACTCAAAATAGTATTTAGAACAGTCTAGCCTCAGTCAAATTTAAGTGGATTGGTTACTGTGAACAAAATACCAGTTAAAAATAATATATTAAAAAATAAACTTTTTCAACTTGAAATGTTACACACTACAGCTTTAATATTGCATCAGATTCAGACACAGCCAGCCAGACAGACAGACAGACAGGAAAGAAGGAGGAGAATATATAGTGGATAATATTTCAGCAGGACATCAGGATTCCTGCCTGGTTCTCTGCAGTACAAACTTCAAAGCTTTTCTAGCCTCTGACTGAATCTCCTGCGTGGCTGACTGTGTGTGTGTGTGCTCAAACAGTCAAGGTTACCGTGAACCTCAAACAGCCCGCTGAATGATACACACGGGACAATTACTACCTATCATTCATTCTCTCTTTTGACTTTGAGCTCGTTTATTCTACTCTGCTTTGCTATCAAACGCTGCGAATAACATCCAAGTTTATTTTCTATTCAGTTAATAATATAAAGCTACATTTATTTATGTATGAAGCACTGTAGATCCAGTCATGCCAGGCCTTGTAGGTGTTGCCTTTGGGATCAATAAAAAAAAAAAGATTAACCAAGGTTCTGTTAAAGAAGACTACATGTATAACAAATCTCCTCACAATAACACTCATCAAAAAGGGGAATCAACACTTACATTGAGTTCCAGAAATATTTGGACATTGACACAATTTTCTATTATTTTGTCTTTTGTTTGAACACTGCCCCAATTAATTTAAAGTAGAAAGCTCAAGCTGTCCTTTTAAGGGCAGACTTTCGGCTTTATTCTTGATGGTATTATTCACATCCAAATCAGGTGAGTGGTGTAGGAATTACAACCATTTGTACAACTGCCTCCCACCTGTGTCCCTCAGGGCATGTCATATCACCAAATAAACCCTGTCAATTAGTCCAGAGTTGCAAATCAATCACGAAATATGAGAACCTACTTCATGTCTTGTCTCTTGTTTCATTGTGTCAAACTCCCGGTATTACATGATATAGGATACTGCATTACACTGTATGATACTGGTGAAGAACCTATTCATCACAGCCTCACTCCATACCCTGGTGTGCAGCTGTAGCTCAATGCTAATCGTGCTAAACCTCACTGCTTTAACAAGGACAGTTTGCTTCAATGTTAGCCAAGGTGGCAGCTGCTATGTTGGTTTAGGGTTTGGCATCAGTGTTTAGAGCCACACTGGATGGCATGCATACTGTTAACCCATTCACACTCAATGGCAAACACTTGATTTCCCTCTCCACCTCGGCCTCTCATTAAAGCTATAGTGTGTAACTTTTTCATGTAAATGCACGTGGTAACATTCAAAGTTCTCCACAAAGGAGTTTTCACACAAGTTGAATAAGCCTTACAAAACTCTCAGTATGGCAACGTTTACAAACTGGTGTCACCCCCACCCTGACACTGACGCAGGAGCTCAAAATAATCCCCAAAAAGCGCCCAAGAAATGTTTCAGTTGTTGATTCCACTGCTAAGAAAAAAACCTGGACGTACAGCAGAAGGTATAAAATCCATGCACAATCACCGAAGACTTTACCACATGCAGAAGCGCCCAACAGTGTTTTTGTAATAACTCAGAATTCCTCACAGGGGGGGGTGGGGGGGGGGGCAACAGAAGTTACGCACTATAGCTTTAAATGTCTGTTTAGGTTTTGAAAGTCAATGGTATTTCTCCCCCCACCCTCCACCCCCAATTCCTCAAACCTCCCTTTCTCTCTCATACAGGTCGTCCCAGTAACAGGTGCTTTGCGTTAGAGTCGACCTTGCATTGCATTGAAATGGCATGACTCCTTCTTTTTTAGGGGGCCAAGCCCGAGTAGGGCTGGGAACCGCGTTATGCAGAGCAACGCGGTTCCCAGCCCGCAGGGCTGGGAACCCTATTGATCTTGTAGGAATTATTAGGGGGCCAAGCCCGAGTAGGGCTGGGAACCGCGTTTTGCAGAGCAACGCGGTTCCCAGCCCTGCGGGCTGGGAACCCTATTGATCTTGCTGGGATTATTCTTATTATTTGGTGTCGTCTAGAACTGGTGCTGCAGCCCAAACCGTAAAGGGTTGGGACATGCCACTTGCATGGCTTATCCAGGTCCATGCCTGGTACGCAGACACAAAAATTCAGACATGTCAGCCACTAGGTGGCGCTACAACAAAGGAAAAGGCCTTTTGGGCTATAACTTCCGCACCGAAAGTCCGACAGTCAAAAACTTTATATCCACAGATGCCCACAAGTCAGCTGCATCTTTTGAGATAGGCCACGCCCATTTGCGTATATATACATTTTTTGCTACATCGCAAAAACTGTGTCGGTCACCAAAACATACTCCTCCTACAGTTTTCGCCCGATTTGGACCAAACCAAAAGCATTATGCTCTACCGACTCCCACGAGCAAAAGTTGTATAAAGAATTTTTCTACGACCATCGGAAGACCAAACGGTAGCGCTTTAAAGATTTGCAAAAAACCGTAAAAAAAAAAAAAAAGAGGGATTTTCTTGAAACTCAAGGGAGACTATCATGGGGCACACTTGAGTCTATAAAACAGATATGGCCAAAAAATTCCTATGTATGCCGGACTTATTAACAAAAATGTGTTTTTCACTTTTACTTCCTGTTTCCATATGTTTTGGCGGGAAAATTCAAAAAGTGCCTTTACAATGGAGAGGTTGACAGTTTGATTTTGCTATAACTCCCCCACCAAAAATCGCACATTCAAAAACTTGACATCCACTTGTTTGGTACATTGAGCTGCATCTTTCCATCAAACACAGTTTTGCGAATGTCATCCATAGGGGGCACCAAAACCACAAAAAGCATAGAAAACACGTTTGGGGCTATAACTCCCAGACCGAACATCCCACATTCAAAAACTTTACATCCCCGGATTCCGTAAATCGAGGGGCCGGCGCCGCGGACGACGACGCCCGATCCCGAGTCGCGTCGAGTTGGCCCCCGTTCATAACTGCTTGCAGTTCTAGTTATTATTCTTCCATGTTTAGAAGTGGTGCTGCAGCCCAAACCGTAAAGGGTTGGGACATGCCACTTGCATCACTAGTTCAAACCCCCGGTCTCTCAGCATACAAAAAAATTCAGACATGCCGGCCACTAGGTGGCGCTACAACAAAGGAAAAGGCGTTTTGGGCTATAACTTCCGCACCGAAAGTCCCACAGTCAAAAACTTTATATCCACAGATGCCCACAAGTCAGCTGCATCTTTTGAGATAGGCCACGCCCATTTGCGTATATATACATTTTTCGCTACATCGCAAAAACTGTGTCAGTCACCAAAACATACTCCTCCTAAAGTTTGCGCCCGATTTGGACGAAACCAAAAGCATTATGCTCTCCCGACTCCCACGAGCAAAGGAAGGTGAAATGATTTTTCTACGACCATCGGAAGACCAAACGGTAGCGCTTTAAAGATTCGCGAAAATCCGTAAAAAAAAAAAAAAAGAGGGATTTTCTTGAAACTCAAGGGACACTATCATAGGGCATACCTGAGTCTATAAAAAAAATATAGCCAAGAAATTCCTATGTGGGCCGGACTTATTAAAAAAAAGAGTTTTTCAATTTTTTTGCCTCTTTTCGCCATTTCCTAAGTCTTTCGGCGGGAAAATGGGAAAATTCAAAAAAGTTTCTTTACTATGGAGAGGCTGACAATCTGCTTTTGCTCATAAATCCCCAACCAAACATCGCACATTCAAAAACTTGACATCCACTTGTTCGGTACATTGAGCTGCATCTTTCTATCAAACACAGTTTTGCGAATGTCATCCATAGGGGGCACCAAAACCACAAAAAGCATAGAAAACACGTTTGGGGCTATAACTCCCAGACCGAACATCCCACATTCAAAAACTTTACATCCCCGGATTCCGTAAATCGAGGGGCCGGCGCCCGCGGACGACGACGCCCGATCCCGAGTCGCGTCGAGTTGGCCCCCGTTCATAACTGCTTGCAGTTCTAGTTATTATTATTATTATTATTTGGAGTCGCGTAGAACTGGTGCTGCAGCCCAAACCGTAAAGGGTTGGGACATGCCACTTGCAGGGCTCATCCAGGTCCGTGCCTGGTACGCAGACAAAAAAATTCAGACATCCCGGCCACTAGGTGGCGCTACAACAAAGGAAAAGGCGTTTTGGGCTATAACTTCCGCACCGAAAGTCCGACAGTCAAAAACTTTACATCCCCGGATTCCGTAAATCGAGGGGCCGGCGCCGCGGACGACGACGCCCGATCCCGAGTCGCGTCGAGTTGGCCCCCGTTCATAACTGCTTGCAGTTCTAGTTTTTTTTAAAGTCCGACCATAAATCTGTACGTTCCTCTGCGGTTTTTACGAGCCCTCGGAGGCTCTGCTCAACTATCTGCACCTCTGTTTTTTTCCATTTTAACTCTAGCCTTTTGTTCCCCCTAACTGTTATGGCAGTGTGAGTTTAAAAAAAAATCAACACTGTCTTCCTTGCTTTCACACAGAGTTATTGGATTCTTAGCCCCAAGATGCTGCTCAATGCTCATACATGAATACTTTATAACACCAAGTTCTTGTGTTTGTGTGTGTGTGTGTGTGTGTCTCTCTGTGTCTGTCTGTCTGTCTCTGTGTGTGTGTGTGTGTGTGTGTGTGTGTGTGTGTGTGTGTGTGTGTGTGTGTCTGTGTTTGAGTGCTTTTTTTGTGTCTTTTTATTTTTTTGCATTCTAGCCCAAAAACTGAATTGAAAAATGCACTCTGTAACCGGAACGATAAGCTTTTCGGCAAACCCAACCTTATTCCCTTAGCCAAACGTTTTTCAACAATTAAGTAAAAAAGTGAAATTGTTACATTGAAAGTAAGACTTTTATTCCATCTATCTTGGAGAAACAGGGCACGCTGCCGATACAGCTGCACTGAGTCCCAAGGCGACATCTGCTATGTTTTAAAAAGTTTGGAACGAGTTTGACGTCTGTCTGGGTCCTTATCCAAAACCCAGTGAAACAACCCCAGTAATGGTCCAATGTTGCCTTCAAGGTCCCCGGCACAATGCAGGAGAAAACAGTGCTACGGCCCGGCCACGTCTTCATTGAAATACATGTGGGGAGCTGCTTGTGTGTGTTGGCCCATGTCCAGGCATAGAGTAGTAGTAGTAGTAGTAGGCCCGGGCGCCCCTAGTATACAACTGCTTCACATAGCAGTGTCTCTGACCGCCAAACTGAACACACATCAAGATACCGGGAACAACCCTGCGTTCCGAATCGCATACTCTTTCTTTGTCCTATTCTACATACTACAGCCGACGATAAAAATAATCTAGTTGGGATGCAGTAGGCATACTATTGGGACATACTTTTACTTATTTATTTCACACATCTAAGTACGGTGAAGAAGTCCCAGGAACTGGTTGGAGTAAAAACCAAGGACTTAAGATGTGCTGTCAGATTGAAACTTCATTGCTGGTGGATTTCAGAAAAACAGTCTTGGTCCAATTTATTGAGCTTAAATCTGAATTCCTGTAAGGGC
>CM047510.1:28054324-28086824 GCA_026122265.1 Ammodytes dubius
ATCTAGCAAGGGGAGGGGGGTAAGGGGGGGGGGGGGGGGAAATGTGTTACAGCTAATTAGGAGGCAGGCAGGAGTGTCAGGGCGCTTTAAAGTGTGAGATGAAAACGAAAAAAAATGGGTTGACAGCTTCAGACAACTTTGAGTGTTCCAAAACACATGTAAACACCTGGAGTCACACACTCTTCTAATATCGGCAGAACACCACACACAACACAGACAGACCACACACACACACACACACACACACCACGACAACAGACAGACAGACAGACAGACAGACAGACAGACAGACAACAGACAGACAGACAGACAACAGACACACACACCACACACACACACACACACACTCACACTCCACACACACACACACACACACACACACACACACACACACACACACACACACACACACACACACACACACACACACACACACACACATAAACAAGGACTCAGATGAAGCGACGTGCTACGGAGCGGCTGCAGCTGTGTTTAGCTATCGGTGTCTCAGCGCTCAGTTGTGTTTGGGCCAAACCAGTGAGTGGCTGTCACTGTTTGATCTGGACCGACATACAATACTGTTTACTACAATAGTCTTCTTGCCAATAAAGCTTTTTGAATTTGAAATTTGAATTGAATCATCACAAGTAATGGAAGGCGAACATTAGGAAAAAGCCAAGCGGGTATTCGGTTTTCCCCACATCACTCAAGATCACCAATCAACATGGCCCATTCTATTCTACTGCGACAATGTACAATGGTAGAGGCCATTCAAAGTGCTTTACATACAGCAAGATTACACATCAGAAATTGCATTCAAGATATATTTAGTAAAAACAAAGAACATACTTTCACATTAGACATGCGAATCCCCATTGTCTGTTTGTGTATTTGTTATGCACTTATATCCAGACTGAAATCGGTACTGGTTGTTTAGAGGTCTTTATTGTAAAGCACACTGTCTCTCACTAGTGTTGTTTTTCTCTAGTAGAAAGTCAAGTTAAAGTTGTTCTTTTTCATCAAACTTCAATCTCCCTGACTCTTTCTCTGCTCTCTCTACAAGCTATCTCGTAGTTTACACCACGGTAATGACTGTGTGTGAACGATATTGACCAGGAACCTGTAAAGCGTCTTTGAGTGCCTAGCAATAAAGCGCTATATAAAACCTATCAATTTTATTATTATTATTAAGGCTTTCAGCTCAATGCCAGGGTTTGGGCTGTGTCTATAGCCTGGGGTTTGGCAGCATCAGTTTCTTTCTGTTGGCATTTCTTGGCATTGATAAAACAGGAGACACAAACCTTGTCTACTAATCTTACGGAAACTGCTTGTTCGTATGTGAATAAGTGTTGTTATCGGTGAAACGTTTGGGGAATTTGCTCTGGCATATGCACTGAGCTCAAACTTGTTTCAGACATATTTATTTCAAGTTCCACATTCCTCGATCAGGTTTTCATATCAGTGTCTCCGGCTCCTTTTTCACAAGACTACAGAAAAATCTAAAAAAATCTAGGTTAAGCTTCATATGTTAAAGCGGTTACCTTGATAATATTCACAAGTAGCATTAGCCACCAAAACTGCTAAACAAACTAAAACAATGGCAAATGAATACTTCTGTAGCGTCCACATTCAAGAATATAGGCAAACAGCTGTATTCGGATGCAGATATCCTAAATGCAGTATAGTATGAAACACTGTTGACTGCTGAAGTGAAGCTAGACAGCAGCCTTTATATCAGTGTTCAAGCCTCATGCCAGTCTGATGGGTTACAGGTCATGATCATGTGAACAAACCAGATCTCTTACCCTTTAACGGAAACATTAATCCGACAGTGTTACTTGGTCTATGTGTGGAAGGGCTCTAAGAATGATACTGAGCTCTGTGGGAACAGTAAAGTGTGTGTGTGTGTGTGTGTGTGTGTGTGTGTGTGTGTGTGTGTGTGTGTGTGTGTGTGTGTGTGTGTGTGTGTGTGTGTGTGTGTGTGTGTGTGTGTGTGTGTGTGTGTGTGTGTGTGTGTGTGTGTGTGTGTGTGTGTGTGTGTGTGTGTGTGTGTGTGTGTGTGTGTGTGTGTGTGTGTGTGTGTGTGTGTGTGTGTGTGTGTGTGTACAGGTAGCAGTGAGCTGTTTGTCATTCCTTAGCCTACATGTACGAGCGAGTTAAGTGATATGACGACATTCTATCAATAGAAAGTCGTTAACCGCCCGTTTTATTTTTTTTACTGCAGCTTTTATTTTAGGGGAGTTATCCCTTTGTATCGATGTTATTAATCATTATGAATCATGTTAGGAATGCAGACTGCTTTATTTAGAATGGGATTTACAGTATAGTTTTATATTGAAGTCCCTTATCCTTTCTGGTATCTAATGAACTACATGTGTAGCCTGGTCCTACCAGACCATTGTACATCATTGCATTTGTTCAGTGAAATGGCTATTGAGCGGAAGTAGGTAGGTAGGCGGTGCCAGGCTACTACATTTGCTGACAGAAAAGTTTTTCTATGTGCATCAATAAATTATTTCCCAGTTGAGTACATCCAACATGACTGTGTTCTATTGTATGCAATGTGAAGCCCACTGAGGCAAATGCAAATTTGTGATTCTGGGCTATACAAATAAAATTGATTTGATTTGATCCAATATTTCTGGATTTGGTCGAGCTGAAAATCAAAAGAAAATAAGACTCAATATATTTTTCACTACATAAAATGACATTATTTCTCCCGCCCATAGAATGTGAATGTGTGAATAATATATGAGTATTGGTAAGCTGTTCTTAATGAGGTCCCAAAGCAGGCGTTCTGATTGACATGTAGTGTAGCAGGGAAAAGCCTAATGTAAGAATCCTCTTTTGAGATGAGCTGTCTTATACATCTCACACTGCAGACTTCAGAAACACAGAAAACACTCTCTCTCCCTCTCCACACATTTCACAACAGCAAAGAACCACACATCATTTACATACCAGAAACTTGGGAATGTCCTTGGGGTCTCTCATGGACATATAAAGAAATGGACACCGTATTGAAACATGGCGCCCATTCATTCCTATGAAGCTGCTCATTGGCGCAGAGAAGCAACAAGGAAGCTGCCATACTGCTTTCATGTGAGCCCCTGTGAGCCTGGCACACCCCTAAAGCATGACGCGCAGGGTACGTTTCATTCTCGAGCAGTGTAACGTTATAATATGTCCGTGCATTAAGCTAAGCGGGACGGGCACAGTTGCATTGTTTATCGACCATGGAAGTATAAGTTACTAATCCCCGATGATTCTCTGTATGTAATCTTTAAATTACAGCCCGTCGTTGTAAAGTAATATAGTGATAAACGAAGATTCCTCCCGCCATCGGAGGCCGGGCCGGCCGAAGCAACGGTTGTTTCACTACGGCTCCTTTTAGCGGCTACACGCCTAACGGCTAAAACTGAAAATAAAACGGCTATAAAACGCTTTCGGTGGCGTTTTGAAAAGCGAAAACTTCCATCCTATTAGTACATGGTCTAAAGAAAAGTATGAGCCTTTGATTGATATCCATAAAAATTTAGCGGAGATACATTCTTGTTTGACGAAATTGTATTGGGAATGAATGGGGCTGAGCTCATATGATCGCCATTTTGATTAACGGACCCGTCCCAGACAGTCTAATGCGTGTTATACCAGGCGTGGCCACCTGTCCATGCTGGTTGCTCGGAAAAGGCACAATCCTGGGGGCCTGGGGTCTCTCTCTCTCTCTCTCTCTCTCTCTCTCTCTCTCTCTCTCTCTCTCTCTCTCTCTCTCCTCTCTCTCTCCCTCTCTCTCTCTCTCCCTCTCTCCCCTCTCTCTCTCTCTCCCCCCCTCCCTCTCTTTTCAAAGCACTTACACAAACTTGAGCCTTGAGCTTCTGCACGCACAGGCACACACACGCGCGCACACACACACACACACACACACACACACACACACACACACACACACACACACAACACACACACACACACACACACACACACACACACACACACAAACACACAGCAATGATCGACTCATGATTCTGAATTGTAGACGTTTCCGATGTTTAGACAGCATAGCAGAGAAACCTGATGCATATTCAGTGACCCCCTCCCTCCTCCACCCCGCATGCTGTCCAAGCTTGACTTGACACGTCTTTTATTTAAACACTAGAAGACACTGTATGAGTGTGTGTGTGTGTATGTGTGTGTGTGTGTGTGTGTGTGTGTGTGTGTGTGTGTGTGTCCTGTGTGTTTGCTTGAGTTAGTTAACGCAATAATATATATTTTTTTTCCATATTTGAGAGTTGTGCATATGGATTCAATTCCTAAGAGTAAAACTACTTTAAATTCATTGTTATTTCTCATACATTTAGGCCCCTGTGTGTTAAATAATTTAAACATAAAAAGCTGAGTGGGTTCATCTGGTACTATGCTTTACTATGGGGGATCACCCTGCAACTACTCGGTCAACATGAGATATTCAAAACTCAGCAAAACATCTGGTTTTCTTAGTTTTTCTCTACATTTGATGTGTGCAGCTGCAAAATGCGATCACGGTAAATAATCTGCCCCATGCGATTCATGCTTCTCTTTACATGATCACGCAGACAGCACGCCTGGAAACTCCTATTTTTGGAAGTGTAGTGGGAAAATGTCCTTCTCACTCACTCGTAGCCGTAACAAGAAACATTGGTTTGTGCCTGTGGCTCCAGTTTGTCTTCACTCAGTATAGTATATATTTCTTGGTTCTATGATATCAGGGGAGGAGGAGCGCTTGTTTTCCTCTTGAGTGTAGAAACCATCGCTGGCTGGTTGTGTTCCCTCACATAACTCCACCCGCCCTGTAGGGATTTAATTTTATACAATTTATTTTTTCGTTCAGTCGGAACCCTTATTGCAGGATATTAAACTTTCTTTTTTTTACCCATTATTTTATTTATTTCATCATATAAGTAAATAACAGTATAGTAATATGTTGTAGCAATAATTCTGTAATTTTATTTTGAAATTTATTGTGGAATCTGCGAACAAGAGCCGGTAAACAGAGACAAACTCAGGGCAGGGAGAAGACGCGTGGCGAGCCTGCCTACTACTAGCATCCATATCCCTCCTTTCTTTCTTTCTTTCTTTTACTTCCCCACTTTCACTGTCCCATAGCACCTCTTCCAGCTGTATATACAGTGTTTTTTTCTCTAAAGGAAGCTGTCTGGAAGTTACTCAACTGAATCTGCTCCAGAGCACAGAGGGAAAAAGGAGGATTTGTGTTTGTGCCGCGCATTTTATGTGTGTACTTTGGCACCGCGCTTTCCTGCCGCAAGTGAGGGCCACAACTCATAAACTGATCTCCTATTTGTGTGTGTGTGTGTTTGACTGTGTGTGTCTTTGTGTGTGTGTGTGTGTGTGTGTGTGTGTGTGTGTGTGTGTGTGTTTGACTGTGTGTGTGTGTGTGTTTGACTGTGTGTGTCTATGTGCGCAGTTGTACATCATCAGCTTAGCTATAGATACAAATCAAATAGAATGAGTTTTTTTCCCTCCGTATCAAGTTATAGAAGCTGTTATTTACAAGTGAACCCACCAGGCCACCATAGATCTGTGTAAAATGTGTGATTTTTTTTTGTATTAATGTCAACATCACCGCTCTTGTATTTGTATTTCTGTAATTTCTCCAAGCGAGGGGCTGATGTTTTCACTTCCTCACCACATCTCCCTGGTTGCCACGCCGACTAGCCAACACAAACGATCCAACCAGTTAATCATCGTGTGACATAAAGATTAATACTGCGCTGCCTGTACTGTGCTGTGCTGCGCTATGGCAGGGCATTACCTCACTGCACTCTGCTATTTCTGACATTTTCTTTATTAGTTGAAGTCACAAGTGTATTTTGAGGATATTTTTCTGGGCACGTGTGCCATCCGTGTGTTGCCTTGGATACCACCTGTTGCGTCAACTGGCACTGATTCTTTGGGAGAATGTCAATGAATTATTGAAATTTTCCCAATGAAAATGTTTGATTTCTGGATTATCCTGATTGAACTGGAACATAGTTTCTGGAGGGATGTCAGTGCTTTGCCTCCAAGTCATGGCAACAGAACTTGTCTCTAAAACACCTTTGCAAATAAACTAAAAACTGGATGTCTGGATGGCCTCATGCTACAAGTGGCATTAGTAAACAGTGTTAGCTAGCTAAACAGAAAAAAACATCCAACCTGATTCCAGCCACTGGTCTATTCATTTTATCCAGTGTTGAAACAGAAAGTGAAAAGCTGACATCTCAAGTTGTGTGTGCTTATGCTGGACCAGTTTGGTATTGTAATCAGTATGGGAAAAACTTACAAACGGTTATCGTTCGGCAAATGGGTGTATGCGTAACTGCTACCACTGTCACACCCAAACCATGTTTAAAACATGACCAAGAATATGACCCATTCCATCCAGAGTGCTGTAAGTGGCTCATTCAAGGGTTATTTGGTGTGAATGAGGGGTAGCCTGGCACCGCCCGCCTACCTTCTTCCGCTCAATTTTCATATCCCTTCAGTAGTCAGTCTGGGTCTGCGATATATTTTCGGGTTTTCTAAGACCAATTTCAATTGCTGTCCAAAAAGAGGGAGTGGCTAAGAACAGTGACGTTAAGGTTGTGCGCCAATTTCAGTTGTAGAAGCCAGCGCATGACATACGTCACGACCAAACGTTATGCGATTGGTTGGCAGATCCAGAGTGGCACTGGGCAGATCCAATAGTTTTAAACTTCAACAGACACCCTCCTTCAAGTGAGTTAACGTTAGTCAATTTAGCGATTCCAGACCTTCTGTACAGACGAAATGAAGTACGATGGTCTGGTAGGCTAGGAGAGGGGATCATGGGTCGTGCTAGTGTAAACCTGGCCAAGGCTAAAACCCCCCCGGATGATATGAAGCTTAAGCCTCTTCTGGCTCTATTAATCAGAGTGTAACTGGCCCTCAGAATACAAGCTGGAGAACAAAGCTCCCTGTCTGCACAGAGACACTCCAACAGGGGCCAGACATGATCTCACATCAGGCCCAGAAACCAGAGGGGGAGGAGGGGAGGAGAGGAGAGAGAGAGAGAGAGAGAAGGAGAGAGGAGAGAGAGAGAGAGAGAGAGAGAGAGAGGAGAGAGAGAGAGAGAAGAGAGAGAAGAGAGAGAGAGAAGAAGAGAGAGAGAGAGAGAGAGAGAGAGAGAGAGAGAAGA
The DNA here is from genome assembly GCA_026122265.1 of Ammodytes dubius. Lineage (NCBI taxonomy): Eukaryota > Metazoa > Chordata > Actinopteri > Uranoscopiformes > Ammodytidae > Ammodytes > Ammodytes dubius. The sequence goes on from CM047510.1 coordinate 28,061,517, forward strand.
AGAGAGAGGAGAGAGAGAGAAGAGAGAGGAGAGAGAGAGAGAGAGAGAGAGAGAGAAGAAGAAGAGAGAAGAGAGAGAGAGAGGAGAGAGAAGAAGAGAGAGAGGAGAGGAGAGAGAGAGAAAACCCCCTCTCTCTGTCCCCCTGTCCTCTCTCTCGTCTCTATCTCTTCCTATCTGTCCAATTTGTACAGTTTATATGCTGATCATTCAATAAGGTGTTTATCACATGTAACGCGCCTAAAGTGTTGCTTGATCATATTTTGATTTATTTTGTTCCGCTTTTTTATTTACCCTAATCAACCATGGCTGAGCTCAGACCTGACACAACAACAACATGGCAGACACCTGTGCCAAAAGACAAATAAACAGCAACTGAACTGGACAAACAGCATTGGACGCTACTCAGTATGTTTTGTAAAAAAATACTACAGGCTCTGCAAATGTAAACACTCCCCTGAAACAGCCTAGTGCACCTTTAAGAACACACAGGGTCTTATTTTATTTCGTATGGTGACAACAACTGTTAATACACACTGATGCAGACTAACAGATGAGTCCAGCGCACAGGAATGTGAAGATAATCCAGGATAGATTGTGCACAGACAGTTCAGCCCATCTGAACATCCTTTCACTTGGCCGAGAACCGAGGCTGTTTTTGGCAGAAGGCGTATATCAATGGTTTAGAATTTATTGCTGCTGTGTGCTTCTGTCTCTCTCTGTCTCTCTCTCTCTTTCTCTCTCTCTTCTCTCTCTCTCTCTCTCTCTGCTCTCTCTCTCTCTGTCTTTCTCTCTGTCTTTCTCTCTGTCTTCTCTCTCTCTCTCTCTCTCTCTCTCTCTTCTCTCTCCTCTCTCTCTCTCTCTCTCTCTCCTCTCTCTCTCTCTCTCTCTCTCTCTCTCTCTGTGCCCTTTCTTTGACCCCGACTTACAGTTTATCACTATCACTTCTTTTTACTCACTGTTATTTTTATATATATTTTCTTTTATATCTTGGAGTGGTCAGTATATGAGCTCTTTTGGTCTTGGCAGGGTGAACCACTATATGGGTGTGACTGGGCCTTGCGGTGCCAGCCAAAGGGTGCTTGCTTGCAGGCTGGAATGGTAGGCCCGGTCTGACAGAGGTTAAGTATTCCTTAGCCTCTTGCTTAGTTTTCCACTGCTGTGCTCTCTTGCCTGTTTACTCTCAGCCCGTGTAATTTGTCATCTCCTTTAGAAAAATGGCCGCTTCTGAAAGTGGGTAATCCTGGAGAGTTTATTTTAAAGGTTGTGTGTGATAAATAAATAAATAAAAGGTTGACAGAAACATACACTGTGGATACGATCCTAGCAGAACAATCCAAAAAGTTTCATTAACTCTAATGTGAAAAAATTAACTTTAACATTTCAAGGTATTAAAGGCTAATACTAGTCTGTTTACATCAATATTCAAGTTAACGATCCTAGCAAGTTTTGATATTGTCATTCACATTTTTAAAGGCAGCTTGAACATGAAGTTTTGCATTTCAAAACCCCCCCCAAGTGTCAGCATCAGTCTCCATTCCCAAAGGGGGTAAGCACTGTAAACATGCCCCGTAACCCCACCATAGAACCCCATAGAACCCCATAGAACCCCATAGGCCTCCACTGATAGTTAAAGGAATGAGTAGTAGACTTTAAGCCAACCATGATTTACTACGCAGTTTCTTTTTTAAGTTGAACCTCCCTCACCACGAAGCCCCAACAGTAATTTACTAGCATTCTTAACATGAGGTCATAGGAATAATTGCCTTAGTTATTTACAAGTTATACACGCCATCCATGCCATGTAGTGCATAGGCCTAACAGTACCTCAGCCTCTGTTGTGTTGTGTGAACACAAACACCATTTGGTTTGAGGACCTGTTTTTGATGTGGAGAAACATCCAACAGCACCCCTATAAAACACACAGAATTTTCTCATTATCTTGCATTCCTGCGTTGAAGTTATTTGACGGCGGCAGCGGTTGTGTGTGTGTGTGTGTGTGTGTGTGTGTGTGTGTGTGTGTGTGTGTGTGGGGGGGGTGGGTTTTGTTTTCGACCTATTTCCAACTGCTAGAGATTTTATCAACTTAATGGAGGCGCTCAGGTATGCTGCTTTGATCCAGGGTTCGACATAACGTATAGCCCGATGGCCCGGGGCCAGTAAAATCATATGCAGGGCAAGTTGATTGGCCAGTCACTGTCCCGCCCGGGCCAGTGACTGGCCAATCACAGTTCAGTATCTTTTTGTAGACTACGTCATGGTTCATTGAAATGCGCGCTGAGAGTCGGAATGAAAGCAGTGTTTATTTAAGACTCAATATAATAAACCTAATATAAAATATATTCTATTAATGAAAGGCCAGTCGACAAACGATGCGTGGGCGTTTTGACAAGCGGGTGCACTCTCGCTCCGTTGGCAGAGCTGCCTACTGTCCGCCTGTGAGTCGACAAATCAATCGACTTGCTTTGCCCCCTTTCTTTCTTCCCACAGCAGAGGTTGAGGTGCAGAAAATGAAGTGATCACTGCGCTTTTCCTTTATCTGCCGCCGTAATGTTGCAGTATTTGCATCAAAGCCCCAATGGTTATACAAATGAGAGGCGTTATTTAAACGCTGTGAATGCGTCTCCGGTGATTGTGTCGGTTGTAGACAGAAACCAACGGAGGGACTCCGCTCACTGTACTGTTCCTATAGTCGCGCAGTTTGGCACTGTGTTTACAGGCTCGAGACATTCAATCAGATCGCGGAAGTCTTTCCCATTGAAATCGCTAACGGGGAAAATATCCCCGGTTATTATTTTAGCCACAAACCACAGTTCATCTGCGCGGCGGCTCACTGGCGAGATCACACGGTGAACCGCTGCTATGCTCGGACGAAGGCATTGTGTGTTTCTAAGGTGATTTAACGTCATAGTCTTAGACGAGCGTTTAACTTATGCTGCATATTTTGCACTGCATTGTTTTTTATCAATAGTTTGAAAAATGGTCCCACACCGGACTCTTATGTGAAGCTGACACTTCATGGAGAAGTGACGCACCTGCAGCGCGCTCACGACTCCCATTCAAAAAAAACGGCGTAACCCACTGATTTTCGGATTTCTATTCTATTTTTAAAGTCAACTTGAGCGCAAGTGGAAAACCGGTCATTCGGCCGACACATTCACATCCCTAATGCATATAGAGAAAGTAATAAAAACAGCCTACCACACCACAAAGAATGATCAGACCTTCATCTCTTCATCTTTTTTTTAATGTTTGAACATGACTTCTGCAGGTGAACTATTCATTAAACTGCCCAAATTCAAGAATAAAAACAACCATCAAAATACTGGCCCACTCTTTCAACATACTTTCAGTTGTAGGCTTCTAATTCAATATGTTTTTCTGGTTTTATATTATGTGTATGAGCAATATCAACATTTCATATAATCAACTAACAGAAAAATAACCAAATCTAAAGGGAATATCTATACTGTTACAGTATAGATATTCCCTTTAGATCTGGTTATTTTTCTAATACAGGTATTATAATTATTGACACTAAATTATGAAGAAAAAAAAGTGTGTGCAGGGCCAGTGAAAATATACAAGGGGCCAGTAAAACTCGGATCCACTGGCCCGGCGGGCCAGTAGGAAAAAAAAGTTATGTTGAACCCTGTGATCTGTCTGTTGGGAAGAGTTTTCACATCGGCTCCACTTTAACAGCAAGTTGTGACTCCCATAATGCACTGCGGTCCTGGCGCCTAGTCTGTAGCTACATATTATAGGTGCTGGACGGTGCATTCAAGCTCACCGCCACAAAGTTGGGAAAATCAGTGTAATATCACAGTACAGCTTTGGATAGTATAATCATCAAATATATATATATATACATATTCAAGGAGTTCTCTGGTCTCTTAAGATGATGAATTTTGCATATTGCTAAAAATAGTTATGTAAACTTTCTATCATTAAAACATTAGGAATGCAGCCCATAAAAAACTGAATTTTTCATAAGGTTTTAGTATTTTATAATTAGTCGCGTATGATGAGTGCATAGTTACTGTTGCCGGCGGCCTTGTTTTAATGACTCGACTTAAAAGGAAAGGAAAACTGTGAAGTAATGACCTGAGCCTGATGCGTCTCACCACATCCACTCTAGTGTGTGTGTGTGTGTGTGTGTGTGCGTGCTTGTTTGTCTGTGTGTGTGTGTGTCTGTGTGCGTGTGTCTGTGCGCTTGTTAGTGCTTGTTTGTGTGTTATTTTGCAGGTTCAAACGTTAAATTAAACCATCACCCCCCCCCCTATTATCCACCCTTTTCACCCTCTGTCTGAAACGCTCGATTGTAGCGCCTGTCTCTTTAAAAACCCTTTCCCCAAAAAGCCCTATTCTGCTCTGACTGGTCAGCTGCTCCACACACACACACACACACACACACACACACACACACACACACACACACACACACACACACACACACACACACACACACACACACACACACACACACACACACACACACACACACACACACACACACACACACACAGAGAGAGAGTACAGCCTTATTATGCATCAGCTCTGCAGCCCAGGGAACCAAAATAACCGAGTTTAGCTTCACTTCTGCCGCAAATATCGCCACAATAACCTCCTGCTCCTGGAGCTAACTACCACTTTGGTTAAGTCACTGGCTTAAAGCGAGGCTCAACTTTCACACAATTCCTCTGGACATTCTGACTTGTCTCTCTCTCTCGTGGAGTGTGTGCTGACATGATTACTGCTTTGCGCTACAATTGAGGACAGTATTTTCTAGTGAGCGGCGGTTTGCAACGTTCAAGAAACAGCGAAAAATTGTGTGTGTGTGTGTGTGTGTGTGTGTGTTTTGTGTGTGTGTGTGTGTGTGTGTGTGTGTGGTGTGTGTGTGTGTGTGTGTGTGTGTGTGTGTGTGTGTGTGTGTGTGTGTGTGTGTGTGTGTGTTGTGTGTGTGTGTGTGTGTGTGTGTGTGTGTGTGTGTGTGTGTGTGTGTGTGTGTGTGTGTGTGTGTGTGTGTGTGTGTGTGTGTGTGTGTGTGTGTGTGTGTGTGTGTGTGTGTGTGTGTAAAATTGTAAATGCCTTGCTGAAAAACATATTTAGGCAGCCCACAATACAATTTCTTGGTTGTCTTAGTACAGCGTTTTGTAGGCCCTGATATACAAATATATATATAAAGAAGTATTACAAAAGTGTGTATTTCACAAAATATCCCCTTTAACACTGTGCAATTATGTCACTAAACCTCAGACACTTTTGGGAATATGGGCACAGTCTCTTTCTCTGTGCTTTCTGCCCTACAGTCTAATTGTCTGCACTCAATTTCCACAGTTTGATGGCCAGTGCCCACAGCATCCATTGTTCCTTAACACACAAAGAGAGAGAGAGGGACAGAAAGAGAGAGAGAGAGAGGCAGAAACCTCATTTACTCCCACTAAGCTGCCAGATTATGTCTCTCATTTGAGCCATTTTTGGACTGTAGCGTAGCCACAATTCAGATGGTTCATTACCATTCTTTGTCCTACAGGAGGGCTAAATACTAGACACGCTAGAAGTACATTTGATTTCATAGAGATGAGGATAACATTGTGACGTATGTGGGTCTAACATGGTTCTTGTAAGTTTCCCCCTTGATTGAACTCAGTTCTTATAGTATTGAAACACCAAAGTGTGTGGAGTTGGCTACAGAAGGTGTAAGGGCAGGGTGTCATATTGTATCATGTATCATATTGTATGAAATGTAAAGCCCACTGAGACAACTGTATTTGTGATTTTGGGCTATACAAATAAAACTGATTTGATTTGATTTAGAACAGCATTATGAACTTGCAATGAGTAAATGGATGGAGGAAGGGAGAGAGAATGAAAATTAAAGGACACATTTAATGAGTTTCTTTTTTTAAGAAGAGCAAATCCGTCTGCATTGCTTTCATCAGCAAATGTGTATAATGGGATCCATGCAAGTCATCAAAATAAAATATCACGCTGGATCATTTTACCCCTTGGCTCAATCCAGTCCCCAAACTTCTCATAGATGTTATTGTCTCTCTTTGTTAGCAGCTAGCAAATGAAAGCTAAAACATGAGTTCATATTCTGATTGTAAACCTTTATTTACAATCATTGCTTCAACACACAACGCGCGCACACACACACACACACACACACACACACACACACACACACACACACACTCTTCCCTTCCCTTCTTTCGCTCACATGTGGAAAGCATTATATCCTGTCTAGTGGAGAACGAGAGCAAACATCCCAGGCCGAGAATGAGAGCCTCTCTGGTGGGGATAGGCTCTATGGCCTCTCTCAACCTCTCTGTCTCTCTCTCTCTCTCTCTCTCTCTCTACCTCTCTCTCTCTCTCTACCTCTCTCTCTCTCTCTCTCTCTACCTACCTACCTACCTCTCTCTCTACCTACCTCTCTCTCTCTCTCTCTTAAGGCCAGGACACACCAGTCCGACTTTTTCTGACTTGTTCCGACTACGCAAAAAATGGAGTCGCCCGTTTCAGGAAGCTCCAGTCATCCCGTCGCGGCCAGAGAACACACCAAACTGACTGCTGACTTTCCGTACGCTCTGTTGCTTGCGCGGGACGTAATGTCTCCATAACAGCAGGCGGCGCTAATCTGTATTGTGGCCCGAAAAAATACGAAAGCCGGAAATGATGGACAGATCTCTAGAGCATAAACATAGATAGAAATACGTATTTATATTTATGGACCATAAGAGCACAATTTTTAGCAGAGAGTGTCGAGCATGGTGTCGAGCAGTCAACAAGGGTTGATGCATGTGAGTACTCTCAAAACGAAACGAACAAACACATTAAAACGATGGCTAGCTGTTGTTAGCTGTTTGTGCTACCCGCCTCACTTCCGGGCTTCACTGATTCGCTAGCCTTCCACCAATCAAATTGCTCCAAATGAAAGACGGTCGGCCAGCCTGTCGCCGCCGATTGAACATGTTCAATCGGCGGCGACAGGCTCAAAACAAGCCCGACGACCTCTACGTCGGCCGACGTCACGGCACACACCAAACAGATTCGTCTCCCGACCCCCTATCGACTCTACGACGGCGATTTTCGGGCTGGTGTGTCCTGGCCTTTACGGGACAAAAGAGGGTCTTGTTATTTCAGAAGAACCACAGTCCCCGGTAGCTGACGGGACCCCCCCCCCCACACACACACACACACACACACACACACACACACACACACACACACACACACACACACACACACACACACACACACACACACACACACACACACACACACACACACACACACACACACACACACACACACCACACACACACACCGTATTGCACTTGACGAGGGCCTTGGTTGGTTGAATGAGCCAGTGGAGGATAAAGAAAGTCCAGTGAGGCCTTTTCACTCTAGTACATACCACCTGAATAATATGTTCAGCATCTGTACAGGAGTAGATGTGCGTTTATAACACTTGTATAGGTCCCTGTATGTCTGTTAATAAGTAGTAGACAGTTGGTAATGTGGTTGTGCTATAACTCTTAATAGTGTTGCAGTGATTACCCAAAAGGAAAGGAGGACAAAGCGCCAAATATTTATTTAATCCTTTAATCTTATAAGGTATTTTCAAGCAAAACATGTCCAACATTTTGTCACATTTAAGCCCCTATCTCACTGGGCTGCGACAGTGTGCGACAAGTTGGAGACACAAAATTGCGAGTAAATATGTGAATTAGCGACAATTTTCACTTGCAGTCTCACTGAGTTGATTCCTCACGACACGTTTGCGAATGTCCTGCCCAACACTTGCCAGGAGGTCGCATTTATGTCTCGCGAGCGTCGCACGACAGTCTCATTTTTGTCTCATTTTTGTCTCAAATCAGTCGCAATTTAGTTTCATAAGTCGCCAACCCCTCGCAAAGTTGTCTCACATTGCTCGCACTTTCTGACTCGCGGAAACTAAATTGAGAAGGGTTTGCGACGCGTTGGAGACACCTGCGACCACTCTGAGACTGTTTTGAGACAGATTTGTCGCACACTTTTTTTGAACATGTTCAAAATTCATGCGACAGGACTGCGCGGCTCTGCGACTCATGCGAGGAAATTGAGACCTCCGCGAACGTTTGGAGACAGTTTAGAGACTCGTTTGCGAATGAAGTCTCCAACTTGTCGCAAACAGTCGCAGCCCAGTGAGATAGGGGCTTTAGGCTCTGAAGTGTGAGAATTTGCTGCTCTTATTGGTGTTAAATTATAGTTGACTGTATGTTTTGGTGTTCTGTACCGTTTGACACACAAAAAAGACTTTAAATGACGTCTGCTTACGCTGTAGGGTCTTGTTTAGGAAATGTTTTCATACTTTTGATGTTTAAAATCGAGAAAGAAATAATCACCAGATCAGTCAGCAATGGACATTAGAGTGGGACAGTGGTGTTTGAGTGAGTGGGTGCTGGCAGCAACAACATTCTCTGCCCATCAACTGCAGAGAAATAAATACATTTTAACTAATTACTCCCACAATAATTATTATATTACCCCCTTTACATCCCTTTCCAGCGTATTAAAGCGCTAACTCATTATATTTGTCGACCTAATCTGATTTGTAGGTAGGCCTAATTAGCTATTTTAAATTATGTTTTTTTAAATTGTTAATTTTCTCCCAAGACCGCTCAACACTGCGGGAGGTTGCATCCGTGCGAATAATGCTAAAATTGTCTTCTTCATTGAAATACAATGGTAATTATAGTAAGAGCTTATTTTTGCCTTAATGATGGTGATAGTGTATACTAACAATAGCTAGATTGGGAAACATAACAAGTTGACGACCACTGTTATGTGAAAATGCATATCCCCCATGCGCTTGTTAGACTCTGTAATAGCTTCCATAACAGTATCCTGGTCATGTTCAACATATATTGTTGCCCTTAGTCCGGTTAAACAACTGGCAGGGTAAAGGGTTAAAGACCTACTTCACCAGTGGTAATATGAAGGTGTATTGAACTCTGAGATTCTATGTAGTATAAATGTGCAAACATTTTGGAAATCGGTTCATCCTAGCCTGAGAAAAGGCAGAAATAGTGTTTTATGGTCTCACTGTCTTACCCTACATTTTAGTAGTGTGACATCACACTAGTAAAAATGTAGGGTTAGGATTATCATGACAGCTGGGCCAAGGAAAGACTGAGGTAAGACAAACCTCATTCATTATATTATAATAGTGATTTTATAATGATAGAACGCCGGTTCCATATGGGTGAAGTATTCCTTTAAGTGTATAAGTCAAAGCTCTTCTTTAAATGGCAAGTTAGAGATAGTGTCCGACCATTTTGACTGCTGAAGTAGAATTCGAGACTGGTTTGAAAATGTCTTAAAACAAGTGTAATGTGTTGCTTTGTTTCTGCTCCACATTGAAAAGCCATTATAATGCGGTAGACGTCCTTGGTCTCATGGTCTTGTTAGATGTTGAATACTTTCCCAGTCTTCACTTTAAAATGTCCCAAAAGCTGAAAACCATGAAATCTGCCTGAAACCGCCACCACCACACCCTTAGTGCTCGGAACGGGGCCCAATAAAATGCAATGCGCTTAGTTTTAGCTTTGCAACTTTTTCAAAAAAATCAATGTGGCTACATCAGGATTTCATATTACTACATGATTTATGTGATAGCTTAAATAAGGTCCACTCATTTCACTTTTTTTCTCAGGGTGACTGTGTTGACGTCCCTTGCATTTGTACAGTATTCTTATATTATGTTTTAAGATGCAAGCATGCCTGATTGACTGTTGACTGCAATGTTGCTTCATTGAATTATTTTCAGTGAGAAAAACTAGACAGTTTGTGGACATTTTTTCTTGTAGGTTTACTATGAGTGAAATCAGCATAGTAGTAGTTTAGCAGTAGCATTGTGGAGTGATGTATGAAAGTGGTGATTTTTAAAATGGACTCTAAGCCTAAAAGTGTGATCTTTGGGTGTTCCTGTAAAGCCCCTAGTGCAGCCAGGGATTTAGACATGGCCTTAAGAAGATCATTGCACTGTGACTGTTGTATCCATTACAGTTACACTCCACAGTGCTATGGCAACCACGTTTTTATGAAGATATAAAGGCTAGGAATCATTTTTTGTGCATTCGTTGGCAATCCTGTCCTATTTCAACAACTTTTCCAAGTGAATATTAAAGGTTCTCCGAGGAACTTTCAGTTTGTGTTAATTCATGCACCCCCTTTGGACAAAAGCGGTAGTGTTTTTACTACACCAGCTGTTGTTCCTGGGTGAGCGTACCCACGACAAAGGCATTAAGAAAAACTATATAAAAATAGCATTTCTTTCCACTGATGGTTTCGTTTGTGGTTACATGTCATTTATACTCATCAGAGGAAAACCTAGACTGTTTCAGAAATATTTGAAAATTCTTCGTAGCACCGTAGTCCACAATCACTCAAATACAAGATGGAAAATGGAGCATAATAAATCAGCGCTACCTGCACTGCTCCGAGCCTTTTGATTAGCAGGCTGGGTGTGTGTGTGTGTGGGCTTTGGGGGGCGTTGGATCCATAGCCTCAGGTTGTCTGTCTGTTAGATTCAGGCACATTAAATTGTCCCCCATGCAGTACCCTCTCAATGCAGCAGCAAGCAGTTGGCAGACACTGGTGGCTATTGGTTAATCATTTAATTAGCCGACCTACTCCAGTGGGTTGAAATAGAAACACACTTCATTAGGAAGGGTTAGGTTTCTCTGTGGCCTTTTTATAGGGACGTTTAGAGATTCACTGTTGGCAGGACTCCCACTCCTGTTTTTTTCTCTTTTTTTCATGGTGCTGTAGTCACTACTTTGAAGAGTTTAAAGATTTTAAAGTTTAGAGTAGGGTTATAATTCTTGTTTTCGATTTTCACATGGGCTCATTTGACTTTTATTCAAATGAAATACTGTTTCCAGCAGCTTAAAATTTCAGTTGAAGCATCTTACTGTTACTGTTAAAAATGGTGTCGAACTCGACCGGTTTTCTGAGCCGAGGTGAGGTTGTGTTTTAATTGATAGGAAACACTGTGAATTCCTTTTGAAGAATTTCATGAGTGTTCTAGGTTATACTTCCCCAGGTCGGTTCCCACAGACAAATGAATGATTTAAAATCCCCATTGTTCCAGATCTATATGTTGCTATGGAGCTGGAGGAGACTGTAAACTGCCAGTGCAATTATTTCAGCCTTTTTTTGATGTATTGCGAAAAAGAAGTAAATATAGAAAAAGTGCATTTCCGCTCCCAGGTGAATGTTGCCTGACTGTGCTTTGTAGTTAGCGAGATGGGAGGGCGAGGTTGGGTTGATGGAGACGTGGCAACACACACACACACACACGCACACGCACACAACACACACACACACACACACCACACACACACACACACACACACACACACACACACACACCACACACACACACACACACAACACACACACACACACACTCTCTCTCGCTCTCTCTAGCCCTTTGTAGTGCAATGAGCGGGGGTAAAGCACTGACGGAAGTAGGGAGGCTGAGCTTGTGTACCAGCAGCTACTCTCCCCTGGGTTCAAGGCTTTTATCTGCCAGTTGTATGGAAAACAACATACCTACTGTGTGTGTGTGTGTGTGTGTGTGTGTGTGAGACGTTCACATTTACAGACATTTCCTACAATAAAAAGTTGTCAATAATAAGCTAGACGCACTAGGTCTGAATTCCTACCTCGCATAGCTCACACATTCATAGTGTACTGTGAACATTGGCTCATACTGTAGGCACACACATCGGCTCATTCAAAATGTGCCCCACCCAAGAGATGTTCCCGTATTGCCCTGCAGCCTTTTGGCACATTAAAAACCTTGGACCGCTGATCAACCAGCCCTAAAGACAGGATTAATGCGGATGTGTGTGTGTGTGTGTGTGTGTGGTGTGTCTGTGCGTGGGGGTACATTTTTGTGAGCTTACTATCTGTCCAAATTTCAAATGAGTGTGTTGCTCACGGCTTCATGGTGGTCTTTGAAGATGGGGTGGGATTGCCAAAAGGTGTATTCCCAATACTGCCACTACAGCTCGCCTCGACTATTAAAAATGTAACTAGCTAAGGTGCCCCCCCCCCCTTTATTTACATACCGTTTACAGAGCCTAGGCTGTGTATGAACACCAGACACCAACTTGCAACACGGACACACGGTATGGACAGGTATCGGATCTTGAGGAGATATTCACTGATTTTGACAACAAGCATTTGCTGACTCCACCTTTAATTTATATTTTACTTTATATGTCTGTTTTCCCCTTGCATTTCCCTCAAAACATACACTGTTAAAGTCTAGGTCTATGGGCTGCTGCCTTCAGTCATCTGCCTGGCTTTCTATCCACCGCCCCACTAAGAACAAAAGAGTCTCTTGAAAGGGAGGAGAGTCTCTTGGGGAGGTTTATGGGCGTCCCCAGGAGAGCCTGACAGAAAAGCTGAAGAGGCAGGTCCCAATTAAGGAAGGCTCCTATGGGGTTGACCATTGAAATAAGCTGGTACAACAACCGATGCAAAATGTGGTTTTCATTTGGGACCCAACACATCAACAGTGCAGCCTTAAGAGCATCTACTAAAGCCTATTGTTGACTATAAACAGGACAGGATTGCAAATAGTTTCTAGATGTGTGTAAATACTCAATCCTAAAGCTATAGTGCGTAGCTTCTGTCACCGCCATGAGGACGTCTGAGTAACAACACTGTCGGGATTTTTCTGAGCCAGTGTCAGGGGGTGTCACCAGTTTGTAAACGCTGCCATACTGAATTTTCTGGAGCTGATAGGCTTAATCAACTTCATGTCAACTCTTTTGGCGATGGTTTGAATTGAACAGATATTCATTTATATTATAAAACCTATGCACTATAGCTTTAATTCTCCTCTTCTCCTAAATTGAAAGCGTTGCAGGCTTAGTTCGGCAAAAGCTAGGAAAGAGATATTTTGATACATCAGTTCTTTGAATATATTGAACAAAAATCCACTGCAGCAAGCAATCAACAACCAACAACCCTTTACCATTGTAAGAAGAATACCACATGATTTAAACACAACACAGTTTCTGCTATTTATCTCATTTAGTTTTAGCCTCCAGTCAGGTTTAGTCATTCATGCGAAACACCCGTCAGTAGTTCAGATTAACCCCAGAGGTGACTGGGTTTAAGGAACTGGTCTAATGGGACAAAGGCTGCTGCTCTGTGATCACTGGACAGGAACGCAAATGCAATCCTCTTGAGCTTAGTGTGTGGAGAATTTGGTCTGTTAAATGTTTGATGTAAGTGTGTGTGTGTGTGTGTGTGCGCTTGTGTGTGTGTACAAACTTAAGTTAGGTTTACACTCAGGGTTACTCACCAAAACGCATTGTGTGTGCCCTTGGTGTCCAACAAAGATATTAATTAATATTAACATAACTTTGCAAAGATCATATTTAAAGTATTTGAATCCAGTATTGTTTGCTGTCGTGTTCCTCCCTGCCTTTAATTGGCTAATTGTGGTATGGCATGGTGTAGTACCGCCACCTGTCAATCAATGGAATAGTGCATTTGAGTCCTTGTGCACATGCAATAGAATGAACAAAAAACAGTGGCCTTAAGAGAAACAGCTCCATAGTGTTACCCAATATATAAACTTCATAACAGCCTTTTTGCTCCCTTAAACATTGTGGTTATGCTACAAAGAGCTATGCTGACTTTGGTTCATCAGTCATCTAAATGGATTGCTACTGTATGAGCTCTCTGCATGCTATTGCTCCAGAGTGATTTTACTCCACACCTTGATACATGAGGCAAAGAGTTTGTAATGATGCTGCTTTAAGATGGAGTGTCTGAGGGAAAATGTGGTTGTTTCCCACTGCTTTAATGTATTACACATAAAGTAAATGTACGTATGTTATATGTTGAGTATTGTCTAACACTTTTGTGGGATGCATTTTTTATTGTGAATAATGCTTAGTTTCTTTGACAATATTAACATTAAAACACTTTACAAGTAGTATCTATGTAACATAGAAGAGTACTGTAGACAGCGAAGCTAATGGGGATCTTAATAAACTAACAAAACACATTTCCATCTAACTTGAAATGAATTTGTGTATGTGTATTTGTTTCGAAGAAATTAAGTAACAGGTGGAAAGACATGAAAAAAGTAATACTTACAAACTATAAAAAGTTTTCACTTAAATAAACTGTCCAACATTTCTGTGTTGGACCATCACTGTGTCCATCACTGTGCTGTAAACGCCACCGTGTGTGAAGTGAAGTGTTGATTTTCCTCATCTTCTGCGGTCTCTAGTATTTATTGATTCTATATCGCCCTGCCCAGCAAGGTGCATGGTAGTTAAGTTTAAGTACACATCTGGCACTGTGTAGCCTCAGTTATGTGTTGTGTGTGTTGTGTGTGTGTGTGTGTGTGTGTGTGTGTGTGTCTGTGTGTGCTGTCCCGTGGTGTGTTTGTGTGTGTGTGCCTGTGCGTTTGTGTGGTGTATGGTGTTTGTGTGTGTGTGTGTGTACATTTGAGTGTTTGATTATGGGTGAAGGGTGAAGGGAGGCCACGAGCCCTCAGTGGCCCCGGGCGGCCTTAAGTCTTCTCAGGTTTCACAGCTCTGGCGTTTCTCTCCGGCTGCTCCATAGCTGTGAAAACCACAAAGCAGCTCCATCAACAAACACTCCAGGCACGGGGGAACCACAGCTAAGCTAACCGGCGGCTAAACAACAGCAGGCCTTTTTCTTTAAAGTTTTAAAGGGATAGTTCAGTTATTTTGGGGTTGTATGGGTACTTATGTACTAGTACTAGTTAGTGTGTTATGTTAGTGTGGAGATGGTGGCAGCGCAGTCATTTTTATGGAGATTGATTGATTGATTGATTTGAACATTTTTATTTCGATATGTAAATAAAAACAGAAAATGTCATACACAAAATAGAAAGCATGATACATGAATGACAAACACTCGTTGATTGGAATGACATGTTGGAAAAGGAGTGGGAAGAAGTTTACACATCATTAAATCCCACCCCTTCTCTGGAAGAGTTTGGGGGGGGGAGAGACTGTTTTGTAGAGGGGTCCAGAAGAAATATGGTTTTTACCCATTTGTAAAAATGCTTCCTACAAAGTTAATATCCGTTCAATTGTACCTCATTTAGGATTTTTTTTTCACTGCTGATATGCGGTAAAAACAGTTTTTCTGCTGCTGGCACCTGTCTGCAACAGTACAAGGCTGACTTCTGCTACTATACAATACAGCAACATCTTCCACAAACGTTATAAAATGCACTGATCACCATCTCCAAACCTCCATACCTCATACTACCCCACTTCAAAAATACTCAACTATCCTTTTAACTCCTTCGCAATTTTTCTGGTTGCCGGCCCCATGAAAACAAAGAATTTTCTCCGTTCCAGTGCATTTGTTTCAAAGCCCAATTTTTCTTGTGTTTTTGCTAGTGTGTGTGTGTGTGTGTGTGTGTGTGTGTGTGTGTGTGTGTGTGTGTGTGGTGTTTTTGGTAGCGCATGGTTCCTGCTAAGTAGCACCAGCTCTGTTTGTTAGTCCTCGCTCTGTGTTTATTTGACAGTTCCACATCTTGGGACTTTCTTTTCTTTCTTTCTTTTTTCCACTAACAAGGGTGCGGACTGCTGAACAGTAAACCGCCCGGGCTTGGTTGGTTTTGCACTTTGTAAATAGCTTGGTAGTGAAATTTGCAGGTGTGGTGTGTGGTTTGTGTGTGGTGTGGTGTGTGTGGGTGTGTGTGTGTGTGTGTGTGTGTGTGTGTGTGTGTGTGTGTGTGTGTGTGTGTGTGTGTGTGTGTGGTGTGGTGTGTTGTGTGTAAAAAATAACATGGAACTGTTTGTAGGGGACTTTCTGTTTGTCTAATGTCTCTGTGGAATTAAAGGATTATATTTTCATGGAACGCTGACTTGATTTAGAACAGAGTTTAAAAACTGAGCACGTCTTTGTCAAAGTTCTGTTGAAGACAATTAGTTTGTTTGTGTTTATGCCAGCAGCCATTCATAGGCTGCATTAGGCCATAATGAATATTCAGAAAATGCATTTATTACTTAATCTAGTAGAGAGTTAACTGACTGGACTAAGAATGAGTGTACAGCTACAACTGTGTACTGAATCCATCACTGCCTGACTTTGTATCTCTGTGAGTTTGTGGATGTTACTTTTAAGCTATGAAGGAGGAGCTTCAGCCATTATTTGATTCATCAATTAGTTGTCGACAGAAAAATGTATTTGCAATTTTCACTTTTTGATGCAAAAGTGGCCAAAACCAGAGCAGAAAGTGAGACATATTTTGCTAAAATTGTTTATATTTTTTTTACAGACAAAGGGATTAATACATTAATTGAGAAAACCTTCACATTAATGATAATAAAAGTGGTTCTATGAATACCAGTATAATCTATGGCCCTTCTTTTAATATGATATCAACCCTGCCATCAAGTTGCATTTCCTTGCAAATCAGAATACATTTTGTTAAGCTATCTGATATTTCAGACTCTCCTTATGTTTAGGAAGTTAGGATATCTCACAGGACCAACTCACCCTGCCCTTTTAAACCGTTAAACCCAGTCCCAGGTTTTACTATGCTTTGCAGTGGTCTGTTGTGTGATATTAAAGTGTATCCATGGCAATAATAACAGTCTATAGTGAATCAGCTTGAGGTTAGACGATGTGGTGCATTCTGGGAAGTTGGCACAGTCTGGAATGTGACTAACAAAAGGTGGTGTGTGTGTGTGTTGTGTGTGTGTGTGTGTGTGTGTGTGTGTGTGTGTGTGTGATGTGATGGAGAAAGGAAGTGTAACCTGGAGATTTTATGACTTTGTGTGAGCAGGGGGGGGGGGCCGGGCTACCTGTGCCTTACCTGCTTCAACAACACTAATATTAGTTTAACTCCGTAACATAGCACTGCTGTGTGTGTGTGTGTGTGTGTGTGTGTGTTGTTTTTCCGGGGCTTTCTTAGTATGCATTAAAGGCTGAGGTCACACCAGGACTAATTCTCTCCACGCCTTAACGCACGGCTCCACTTCCCAGTCACCTGAACAATATAAATCAGAGCGCTATTAAAATGTTTCAGTCTGGAAGGTGAATGGGGCGGAATTTTAGCATCACCTAGTGATTTGGGGCTCATTTAGTGTCATGGCTGAAATCCAGATTTAAGACAGGTGTGACGCATTTTCCCCCAAAACATCCCCCCCCCCTCTCTCCCTGGCCTGAGAAACACTGATGTAAATGACAGGAGCGTATATACTGTCTGGCTCTATGGTCTAGTGGTTGTTTTGGCAGATAACCACGTTTATCATTCTCTCTATGGAGCGCTAATAAAAACGCCTCCGCATGCACCTGTCCCAAGCACAGGGAACCCAAGTCTTATCCAAGTCTTCCTAGCTGGTGATGTCTACCGTGACTGACTTTTATTTTGAAAAATAGAAACAAAATATGAAAAATATCATTCTATTTTTCAAGGACGATTCTATTATTATTATTATTATTATTATTATTATATATTATTATTATTATTATTATTATTATTATTATTATTATTATTATTATATTATTATTATTTTTTTTTTGAATGAGACTTTGAAACCTTTTCTGTGTGATTCAGCTCAACCAGTTTGGGCTGTGGTCGCTCACACGTGATGTTTGATCAGGCACCATCATAATACAACCAATACAACGCCACTTATAGCTCTGGGGATGAATAATATCGCCAAGCAACCAGTCATCCTGTGTGTCACGCAATGATGAGGTTGTAAATGATATGTGATTGGATTCTTATGGAATATGTCATGTCATAGCAGCAAAATCACAGCTGCTTTTAACTAATAACTTAAATAATTAAGCTTATAATATTACACTTAGCCAGTGAGCCGATAAACACACATTTCCAACTGTTGACTGTGGGATTTTGGTAGTTTTGTAAGTGTTTTATGCATTCAGTTACTTCAGCTAAAGTGTATTCAGCTGAAAGATGGGAGGTTTTTTATAACTGGATCATAGAATTTGTGTTGTGAAACTAGCTGGATATTTTGCTGGTATATTAGTCGATATTAAGCCTCTCGTGCTAGAACTTTACTTTAGTTCAGTTGTCTTTTTGTTTGCTGCAGCGCTTTCATTAAATAGTTGGTATTTATTGATTCATTCTTGGACCTGGCAGACTCAGAATGCTCAAGGATATATCTAAATCAAAAAAGGGTAACTGCTAAAAATTATCGGATCCACAATTATTAATATAATGCCAGTTTGTTGTCAATTCAACCCGAGTAAGTTTACCAAAGGTCCCTATGCAACCTGCAGCCAACATCTCTGTCTGTCTGTAAAGGATATCTCTAATACTGCCAGTACTCGTGATGTTTTCCCGTTATTTCCAAATCTTGAGTTTCATCATTCCTCCTGATATAACCTGTCTGTCTCTCTCCTGATCTAACCTGTCTCTCTCTCTCCTGATCTAACCTGTCTGTCTCTCTCCTGATCTAACCTGTCGTCTCTCTCCTGATCTAACATGTCTTCTCTCTCCTGATCTAACCTGTCTGTCTCTCTCCTGATCTAACATGTCTGTCTCTCTCCTGATATAACCTGTCTGTCTCTCTCCTGATATAAATCTCTCTCTCCTGATTAACCTGTCTGTCTCTCTCCTGATCTAACCTGTCTGTCTCTCTCCTGTTACCTGTCTGTCTCTCTCCTGATCTAACCTGTCGTCTCTCTCCTGAATAACCGTCTTCTCTCTCTGATCTAACCTGTCTGTCTCTCTCCTGATATAACTGTCTGTCTCTCTCCTGATCTAACCTGTCTCCCTCCCTCCTGATCTAACCGTCTGTCTCTCTCTCATCTAACCTGTCTGCTCCTCCTGTCTCTACAAGGATCTTCAGCTCCTTTGTCTACACCGAGAAGACTTCAAACGGAGAGACAGAAGTGCAGCAGGTGAGTTTGGTGTGTGTTGTGTGTGTGTGTGTGTGTGTGTGTGTGTGTGTGTTTTGGGTGGTGTGTGTGTGTGTGTGGTGGTTGTGTGTGTGTGTGTGTGTGTGTGTGTGTGGTGGTTTGTCCTGCGTTTGTGTGCCAAAATGTGATGTCTGTCTGTGGTCTTGTGTGGAGCACTAGCAATAATACAGATTCGCTCACACACTCACCATCAGAGGAAAAGGAAAAAGGGGGTTTATTAAAATTCTGCTCCTGCTGTCTCATTGGCTTTGAAGTTCTCAGTTGTCTGTGTTTCCACTCGTCTGTTTGCTGCGTCTCTCTCTCTCTCTCTTCTCTCCCTCTCTCTCTTCCTCTCCTCTCTCCTCTCTCTCTCCCTCTCTCTCTTCTCCTCCCTTCTCCCTCTCCTCTTCTCTCTCTCTCTCCTCTCCCTCTCCTCTCTCTCTTCTCTCTCCTCTCTCTCTCCTCCTCTCTCTCTCTCCTCCCTCTCTCTCTCTCTCCTCTCTCTCTCCCCTCTCTCTCTCTCTCTCCCTCTCTCTCTCTCCTCTCTCTCTCTCTCTCTCCCTCTCCCTCTCCCTCTCCCTCTCTCTCTCTCTCTCTCCCTCCCTCTGCTCTCACTAGGAGCAGGCAGGCTGCCAGAATGAGATGGCTTCAAGGATAGAATGCCATCTATTTGGAAGTGAAACAGAGTAGTGCCAGAAATTGGATTGTTTGTAATAACCTTAAGCCAAAAGTGAAATGTACATGTGTGTGTGTTGTGGTGTGTGTGTGTGTGTGTGTGTGTGTGTGTGTGTGTGTGTGTGTGTGTGTGTGTGTGTGTGTGTGTGTGGTGTGTGTGTGTGTGGGGTGTGGTGTGTGTGTGTGTGTGTGTGTGTGTGTGTGTGTGTGTGTGTTTGTTTGCATCCGTTCGTTGGGGATCTTGGCAGAGTGACAGTAAACACCAGACTAGTAAACAGCCACCAGCGAGAACAGACAGGTTGATGTTTGTTTCTATTCCTCCTCTGTGTGTGTGTGTGTGTGTGTGTGTGTGTGTGTGTGTGTGTGTGTGTGCAGTGTGTTTTCATGCCTGTGTTTTTGTGTGTGTGTGTGTACGAGTGTATCCATCTGTGTCACCGTATGGCAGTCAGAGGTGTGAAATACATAGCATCTCTCGCCTTGCAGCTGTTAACTATTCCAGAGGCAGCTCAAATTGGCCTTGAAGCCTGTTCTCTGTTCCTTCTCCACACAGCCACTGACTTCACTCACATTGGGTCCTTGTTGGAATATGTCAGCCATTTTATTTCCATGGCCAGTTGTGTATATATAGCGGCCATACATTCTAGCTATAGCTGTAGCACATACGCCAACTAATTCAGATGACAGCTCTGGCGTACTTGGCCCAAGTGTTCAGTCCGGGCAAAGGGTCTGTGTCCATGAGCCAAAAAGTAAGGCTCAATTAGGAGAGGGGAGAGTTGGAAAGGGAGAGTGAGGGAGAAAGAGAGGGAATGGGGGAGAGAGACAGGAGATGGAGAGAGAGAGAGGAATAGGGAGGAGAGAGAGGGAGACAGGGAGAGAGACAGAGAGATGAATTCTCAGACGAATTTCTCCTCTGGATGCATTATTCAGATAGACATGTCAACATCTGTCCTCCTCTCCAATGACACAAGCCTCTCTCATTCTCGCTCTGCTCTCTCTCTCTCTCTCTTGCCTCTTCTCTATCTCTCTCTCTGCCTCTCCTCTCTCTCCATCTTCTCTCTCTTCTGCCTCTCTCTCTCTCTGTCTCTCTCTCTGCCTCTCTCTCTCTCGCTGCTCTCTCTCTCCGCCTCTCTCTGCCTCTCTCTCTCTCTCTCGCTGCCCTCTCTCTGCGCCTCTCTCTCTGCTCTCTCTCTCTCTCTCTCTCTCTCTCTCTCTCCTCTCTCTTCTCTCTCTCTCCTCTCTCTCCTCTCTATCTGCCTCTCTCTCTCTCCTCTCTCTCCTCTCTGTCGCTCAGGTCCGCTCTATTGAATTACTTCGCTTGATTTACTAGTTGACGTTGACGTGGGCTTTTCAAAGTGGATGAAGTGGTTTGAAGCGGCCCACTGCTGATGGATCGTTCTGGTCACACGCATGTATGGCTATGCTGTGTGTTAGCCATGGGTCATAATTATTAAAGTAGTCTGACAGTTGCCCCTTTTAGGCTTCGTACAGGTGATAACAGCAATAAAAAATACCCTAATTTAGGGGCGCCCTTAGCTCAATTGGTAGGGCGCCCCCCCCCCCATGGGCCTCGGCCAGCAGCGTACCCGGGTTCGATTCCAGCCCGCGGTCGTTCTCTGCATGTCACTCCCTCCTCTCTGCCCCATTTCAACTCTGTCTCTACACTATCAATAAAGCATAAAAAATGCCAAAAAAAATATCTTTAAAAAAAAATACCCTAATTTAGACCCTAATTCTTAGCTTGCAGATCGACCAAGATTAAACCTACCTGTACGTCCATTTGTATTTCAAATTAAACGGACTATCTTGGACCGGGAATTTGTTCAGAAGGAATTTCAAGTCATCAAGGCCTTTTGGCTGGTTAAAAATATTTCTATTATTTAATTTACAAACTTCTACAAGTAAATATCTTCAAATGGTAAAAGGCTTGTGGACTATTAGCCCTAAAAAGTGGACCCTTTGCAACACTTCTTTTATATTTCCGTCCTTACAGATAATTTGTAGTATCTTGTGCAATATGTTTAACGTACTACATGCTTATTGTTTTTAGCCCTGCTAGCAGTGTGTCTTAAGAAATGGAAATGAGTTATATTCAAATCTACAGTCCTTAGTAGATTAATCATCTGAATTTTCATCTAGTGCCACCATGAAGATGACATGCGTTATGTGGCTAATGAACCTAGTGTACCAGAAACATATACTGCCATCGTCTTAGGTGAGAACGTTTAAACACATTTAGTAAATACACATTACTACTACTGGAAGCGTGCCCAGTCCAACTTAGTTTATTAACACTATGAGGTGTTGTGTGGTATATACAGTGTCAGTTCAGTCTGTCACTCCAGCGCTGGGTGTGAGAGGGGTTTACAGCTGTCAGCTACTGCCCAGGGCCCAGCAGCCTTCACTGGGTGACATTTAAGACACGGGACAGTAAAGGACACAACAGAAATGGTTCCCTTCAAGTGAGAAATGAGATTTTGATTATTTCACCTTTTATTCCCAAATCCGCTCTGTTGACATGTTGTATTCCACTATTTTATTGGTTTAACTGCATTCCTCCCACATTGAAGATATCAGTTAAAGGCATACAACCACAAATATTAACAACATGCCAGTGTAGCCAATCTATGATTTACAATCTAACTCTAAATATAGTCAGTTTTCCTTTGTTTATTATGTGAAATTAAACTCTAACTATCCACAGCCGCAGCTTGGCATCAGATAAACAGTGTGTAGTATTTCGCTGTGGTGATTCATTTTATAGCAAGACAAATGTTTTATTTTCGATGATGTTCTCAAGTCATTTGCATTTTGGTCCTTGATGCATTTACTGCAGTAGATGTTTCCATGTGATCCGATGCTGCTTTTCATTACAGAATGCAGTAAACAAGGTTTTTTTTTTGTGTGTGTTGTGTTGTGTTTGTGGTGTTTGTTGTTTTTTTTCCCATTTTTCTATCAAAAGACATTTCTTTACTTGATTTAATCATGGCGAATGGTTGCATCACCATCGCAGAGCCTACAAAGGCAGCAGTGTGTACGTTTAACACATCTTCATTGGAACCAACATGTTCACTTCTCTAGACTAGTGAAAAAGCAAATTCAATAACAAAATCGGTTCATCCAAGGAGAAGCAATAACCCCAGCTCACAGTTTTCTGTCCCCTGTCCGACTCCTCTCTACAGCTGTGTTTACACCGAGTGGTTCGCTTCGGTATGGCACGCATTTATTTTGGTTTCCACTGTCAACCGTCGTAAAAGGGTATCAAAATAAAGCGAACCGTGCCATACCTATTTCTGTCACCCTTTCATCGGGGTACAACCCTGTCTCAAAAGGGTCCCAAAAAGGTGGAACTAGTTGCATAGCTGTCGTGGTCAGCACAGTTCGATGGCTCTTACCCATAGACTGATAAAATCTGACCGCATTATCGCCTCGTCCGGCATATGCACGTCTACCAAGTATGGTCGAACAAAATAAATATTGTCAAACAACTTTTTAGCTTGAACAAGAAAAAACGCTGAGTAATTTGGAGCAATACCAGTGAACCAGTTTTGAAACCAATCTCTGTGAACTAAAGGTTGGCCCTGTGTCTCTTACTAGTGGAAATGCAAGCCAGATCTAGGGTGACTGATCAAACCGTACCGTGCTATACCGAAACTGTGCTGCTCAGTGGAAACGAGGCACATGTTCACCTAATCCGTACACTCCCAACTTAAGTACTGGTCTTGCCATAAACACCACCGCCAGTGACTGTGGTTGATGTCTAGTTGGCAAAACCTCAAAACACCCAACCCAGGCCTCAGGGTGCCCCCTGTTCCCCGTCCCATAACTCTATAGGTCTGCGGGCTGACCCACCCCCTGCTGGTGCTGCTGTAAAGCCCTTAAAGCTGCTGGGATGGGCCGGAGAGAGGAGCCCTGGGTTTTTGTGAGAGTGTGGTTAATCAGTAGGGAGTAGTTTTTTTTTGCTTCTACTGCAACTGTGGTGGATTGTTGTAACCCAAACTTTAACTCGCAAGTTTCTGGTTTCACAACACACACACACACACACACACACACACACACACACACACACACACACACACACACACACACACACACACACACACACACACACACACACACACACACACACAACACACGTTACAGTTGAGTCTAAGTATCGCCCCCATCCCCCACCAAACTATGGAAACACTCCTCAGCAGAACACTGGACCATTTTCCCCTTTTTAATAGAACAGTTCACTGCCGTTAATTGCCATGACTACACGCATGGACAGTACTGTGAGTAGGGGGAGTAACCATGTTAGTGTGTTTAACGTTATGTACGGGTTTGTGTGTGTGTGTGTGTGTGTGTGTGTGTGTGTTTACTTTATATACTGTGTAAGTTGTGTGTGTGTGTGTGTGTGTGTGTGTGTGTGTGTGTGTGTGTGTGTCGCTCTTTGTGGTGTAGTAGGAGTTACTGTGGGCTGTGCCTCAGGACCCTATTAAAGCCCTAATAGAAATAGCGGCCGGCTCATTAGGTGTACAAGCGGTCACTGGGTCGCGCTACATTTCCCATGTTTCCCCTGGCATGAATCGCAGCCCCCTTTCTGCAGGCACCGGTAATTATGGGCTGTGAACAAAGAGGGTCCAGTCTGTGTAGAAATAAGCTTTTTTTATGTATTTGAGGTTAGGTGGTATGGAACTTATGGCTTTAGAAAGTATAGACCTGCATTTTCTACTTTGTCTTTTTTAGGACACACTGCTTTTACACATGCATTCAGACACTTTCTGATACTCGCGGAAAAGGCTGTTGAATCAAGCTAATAACTGTGGATGAACAAAAGGCCACAGTGTCCCTTAACAAATCATTAAAAAAAGCAAGAAATGTATACGTTTAATAGTGTAGTTCTAGATTAATTAAAGAAAATACATCATCACATCATCATCATCATCATCAACCTTTATTAAACAGCAAAAATTGCTAAAACAAGTCTTATTAAGCAATGGCCTGGTATTACAGCAGGTATCAGACTGGATGTTTTAGTGGAGGATCAACCGGAAAATTATTTAAAACCGTTAAGGAAAAGCTGGACTAAAGTAGAGAGTAGAGTAGAGAGAAGTGGTTACATCTCTCATTACAGGACGTATCCCCCAGTGTAGTGCTACAATATATCTTCATATGGGGGGTAGCCTAAAACCCCACACACACACACACACACACACACACACACACACACACACACACACACACACACACACACACACACACACACACACACACAACACACACACACACACACACACACACACACACACACACACACACTGTACACAACAATCAGCCCAACAGTACCTATACACAAAATGTTGTTTCACATTTCTGAAATAATTCACAGATCACAGTTGATTACATAATGTGATGTTTTCATATTAAGTTGAATGCGAAGTTTGTGTTCAAATTTCCCCTATAATTCCTTATAAGGCTTTATGGCAACATGTTCACGTTGTTAAGAGCTGGTGGTGCGCTGGTTATTAACGTCCCCCAAGAGGCCGGTTATTAGTTCCCCCCCCCCCAAAAGGAACTAGAACCCCATTCTGAAAGAGCTCTGTGATGTTTGTGTGCTCAACCAGAACCCCAGTCTTCCGAGGGAGAAAGACAGAGTATGATGTATGCATGTTCAGGGGCCACGGCTGCTTAAGGGCCCTAGTAAAGACTGAT
>CM047510.1:28091824-28096824 GCA_026122265.1 Ammodytes dubius
GATTAAAGGCACACATACATGCCTATGGTTGAACAGGATCTGTGCCTGAGTCCTGCCATGCTTGTATCTCCCTGTGGTCCACTGCAGTGTCCTTCACTGGTCCCAGACATCAGCTGCTGGTGGGGGTCTCAGTCAGGTCAGCCAGTTTAGAGAGGGAGACAGAGAGACAGAGAGGGAGACAGAGAGAGAGAGAGAGAGAGAGAGAGAGAGAGAGAGAGAGAGAGGAAGAGAGAGAGACACACACACACACACACACAGACACAGAGAGAGAGAAAGAGGGAGAGAGGGGGAGAGGGAGGGAGAGAGATCAGGTGCTGTGTCTGAGCTAGCAGCTTGCAGGCTATCATTTCACAGGGAGGCCACAGAGGGCAGCGCTTAGCACCCACTGGTATGCTTTAATCACTGCGCACCTCAACCGCAGGCTGGAGACCAAAATAGCAAGTGTGTGTGTGTGTGTGTGTGGTGTGTGTGTGTGTGTGTGAGAGAGAGAATGTACTGCAGTCTGTATATGTTTGTTTATATATTTTTTAACATGCAATCTCCAGATGCTCATTTCAACAGTTGCACTTCTCTGCAGTTGTAAAAGTGAGAAGTGTGCTCGGGAGAAGCCCAGGTAGCACTTAACGGTCTCAATGCAGAGGAGATGAGCGCCAATGGACTGTGCATGGAAAAATGCTCTTCATGTGCTCCTTAGAGTTCTTCTAAGAGGTAAACTAACTAGCTGTCAAACTAGCAGAGATAGGGGAAGACAACGGTATGAGAAAAATAATCACAACATGGCCTTAAGTGTCCTTAAAGCTGAGTGTGTATACTATGAATGCATGTATGTAGTCTATGAGTATAAAGTTAGAATTTATTTCCCATGACCTAACTTAAATAGCATCTGTAATCCCAAACATGTTACTATTTTTGATCATAAACCTTAATACTAAAAAAAAATAGGGACACCAAAGTTATTAAAAGATTCATTTTAAAGAATTATTTATGCCAAATTTCATTGCAACTGATTTGGTTGTTTTTCAAAACTACCCTTGTGGTTCCTGCTCCACAAAACATTATGTGCCATTACTACTTGGTTACTGTATTCCTGAACAGTTAGCTTTTGCCCTAATCTGTGACAGACCCATCTATATAAATCAGGCTTCCAATACAATAAATTGAGATATGCAAGCTAACACTAACCAAAATAACTTGTCTTTCTGAGGTAGACTTTGCTTTGTTAAAAAGAAAAGGGCTTCAACTCGTATCAAATAACATATCATAGGTTATAATTATTTTATCAATTGCAGGTTTCCTCAACTCAAAGTGCTTGGGTTGCACATACACCAGCTCCTGCTTTGTCTCGACACCGACCGAAACGTAACACAACACCAAATGCCTCACTCTCTTCTAGCGATGACAGCATGGCCATACTATCTGTTATTGATATCATGTGAGCCCAGGGGATGATACTGCAGACCAGCCCGACACCTCCACTCATAAATTAACCATAAAGATTAAAGACAACTTACATAGTGTTAATACAGAGCTCATGTTTCTAGAAGGAGAATTCTCACCAGCTGAGCTCCTTGGCAGATTTACAGGTCCAGATCAAGAGTATATATACTTGGCAGCAGCAGTGAGTAGCTTTCGGAATATCAAGGTGATATTCAGAATGCTGATATGGCACGATGAGGTCACTCGGTTAGCACGTTAGCGTAGCACATTTAAGGTTGGGAGGCCAAGGGGGTTTGTTTCAGTGACCTTGAACAGGTGAAAATGTTGGGCCACTATCAAACTCAAACTCTCTCTGCATCTTCTTCTCTCTCTCTCTCTCTCTCCTCTCTCTCTCTCTCTCTCACTCACTCTCTCACTCACTCCTCTCTCCTCATCTCCTCTCTCTCTCACTCTCTCTCCTCATCTCTCTCTTCACTCCTCCTCACTCACTCTCCTCCTCACGTCTCCTCACCTCCTCGACTCCTCTCACTCACTCACTCACACACACACACTCACTCACACACACACACCACGTGAGTCTTTTAAAGGTGCACTATGCAGTTTTAGGTGACAGGGATTTGTAGATATTTGCTGTGCCTGCAGTAATTCAAGGACATTTTAGGTTATTCAGTTATGAGAATAAAACCTTAGAAAATGTTCCACTCTCTGACACACCCAAAGTTACATAGTGCACCTTTAACGGTCAATCGTCTTTAATGTTCAACCTCTTCCTCCCTAGCTCTACTTTATATTATATCTATTTGTATAACTCTGTCCTTGACTCCCTTTCAAACGTTTCCCCTTCCTGCCCTGCTCCCATTTATTTATTCCTTCTTCCAGACTCTGTTTTTAACTTCTTGATAACATCCATTTTCCTTTTCATCTCCCTTCCGATGTTTTTAATATCCTTCCGCCCCTCCTCCTCCTCCGCTCATATTCAAGGACAGATTAAGCATGAGGTCTTTGAGTCCACTCTATCTGGCCTGGTACCACTGCTTGCTTAGGCTTATACCCATTCAGACTTATGACTAAACATGTACAGTCATTTTCAAATAACCCAACACACAATCCATTGACTATAATAAATAACCAGAATAGTGTAGTATGTTCAGATTAATGCAGTCATTCCAGAATCTCAAAATAGGCTTGACACCAAACAGTATTCCTAAATCCTGTGTGTGTGTGTGTGTGGTGTGTGTGTGTGTGTGTGTGTGTGTGTGTGTGTGTGTTGTGTGTGTTTTGGTGTGTGTGTCTTCGTTGTGTGGTGTGTGTGGTGCCATTATCACGATCACACGTGTTTGTATAGAGCTTTGGATAAGCGCTCCTCTCTACTCTCTAACTAGCTGTACTTGCTTATCACTGGGGATTGCAAACACATGAGAAAAGGTATTACTGTTGATGTACAGGGGAACAATTGTCCTCATTGGGCTTTTTTAAAATGGCCTCCATGTGTATTACGTGGTTTCTGAAGCAGGGTATAGCCAACAGCTTCAACTAAGGGATTTTTACAAACCTAGCTTTCTTATTAAGAGATTACTACCTCTTTCTCTCTCTCTCAAATATACTGGGCTTCATGTACTTGTCTCAGTACATACCTGATGATTTATATCTCAAATTAAACATAATGTTTTTTTTCATTTCTTGCAAGATCCCTTTTTTTTTTTCGGGACTAATGCATTGTACATATTTTTAATTTTGGATTAAAAGCAAGTAAAAATAAATTCAGGTTTCAGCCAAAATTTCAAGGAAACACAAATGATTTTAGTTTGAATCTGTCTCAAGGACACTCACAGGCCCATTGCTGCTGCTGTCTATCTGTTGAATTTTTTTATTCAGGATCATTTCTAATCACTGCATAGAGACTTGCCCCTCTTTTGGGAGGTATATGGTAATCAAGCAAGCATTCCAGCAATACATTATTAATCATGCATGTTCAATGGAAGAATTATTTAAAGCAACATGCATTCAGATTCGGGAAATCATGAATAGGCATTTGGATTAACTCTGTTACTCTTTATATTCAGAAAATAGACACACTTTTCTTGCTTTTTTTTTTTTTTTTTTTTTTTTGCAATTATATTTTTGCCCTCATTAAGATGTTTGATGAAAACCGAAGCTTTTGTCCTCTCTCTCCTCCCCTCTCCCCTCTCTCCTCTCCTCTCTCTCCTCTCCCTCTCTCTCTCCCTCTCTCCCTCTCCTCTCCCTCTCCCTCTCCTCTCCTCTCCCTCTCCTCTCCTCTCCCTCTCCTCTCCTCTCCCTCTCTCCTCTCTCTCCCTCTCTCTCCCTCTCCTCTCCCTCTCCTCTCCCTCTCCTCTCTCTCCCTCTCCTCTCCTCTCTCTCTCCTTCACTCTCTCTCTCCTCCTCTCTCATCTTCTCTCTCTCTCTCCCTCTCTCTCTCTCTCTCTCTCTCTCTCTCTCTCCCTCCCTCTCTCTCTCTCTCTCTCTCTCTCTCTCTCTCCCTCTCTCTCTCTCTCTCTCTCTCCTCTCTCCCTCCCTCTCTCTCTCCCCCCCCCCCTCTCTCTCTGTTGCTCTCTATGTTTTTTTGATGTGCAATTCAAAGCGACTGCAAATGTATTTTTTATCTGGCACACATTGGTCGCCCGTCCTCCTGCTGCCCAGCCCTCCTATGCAAAGTGGGCTGAGTGAGAGAATAGTAATGACTGTGGCCTTATGGGACTATGGACCAGTGAAGGTTCAAACCCGCCCGCACATCACAGCACCTGTCAGTCAAAACTCGGCCGTGCCATGGTGCGTGTGTGTGTGTGTGTGTGTGTGTGGTGTGTGTGTGTGTGTGTGTGTGTGTGAGTGTGTGTGTAGAGTGCTGTGTGTCTGTATGTTGCTGAGCCAGAGGAGGGGGAAAGATCAAAGCACCCAGGCTTGGTGCAGTGCAGAACAGCTTTCTCCTCTGCATTTTTCACATCACACACACACACACACACACACACACACACACACACACACACACACACAAGAACCACACACACACACACGTGAGACATTTTCTTAACATTTAAATTTAAAATGTGAAGATATTGGTTGGAAGGCCGGATTGTATCATACAAAATATGATACACGTGGCCTTCCAACATGGGTCTAATTTTTTTGACACCCTTTTAACACACTTGTGTTGTGTGTGACTGTGTGTCTGTGCGTGAATGCTGTGTCTGTGGTGTTCGTTATGCGGTGTGTGTGTGTGCTCAAGGACAACCCTGCAGAGCATAATATGAGCTCATTCTGATTGACAGATAAAGCACATTTTGCTCAATCATAGTCAATTCATGTAGAAACAATCAGTTTATATGATTTAACTGACAAAGGCCAAAGCGATAAAGACATTGGGCTCTGTCTGCTGTGACATATGATTCCTTTCATCCAAACTGAGCGGGCAACTCTTCCTACATCACAGTCAGATGGGTTTTCAGGGAATGGGGGACATGGCTGTGTTTTGGGAGAAAAGCAGAATTGAAACAGTTTTGAGTTTTCCAGGGAAAATAATATTGAGCAGCCATAAGCTCCTCCTTTAA
>CM047510.1:28101824-28106824 GCA_026122265.1 Ammodytes dubius
CCCGGGCCAGTGACTGGCCAATCACAGTTCAGTATATTTTTGTAGACTAGGCCTATATCATGGTTCATTGAAATGCGCGTTGAGAGTCGGAATGAAAGCAGTGTTTATTTAAGACTCAATATAATAAACCTAATATAAAAATATATTTTTTAATGAAAGGCCAGTGGACAACCGATGCGTGGGCGTTTTGACAGGCGGCCGGGTGCACTCTCGCTCCGTTGGCAGAGCTGCCTACCGTCCGCATGCGAGTCGACAAATCAATCGACTTGCTTTGCCCCCTTTCTTTCTTCCCACAGCAGAGGTTGAGGTGCAGAAAATGAGCGCTTTTCATTTATCTGCCACCGTAATGTTACAGTATTTGCATCCAAGCCCCAATGGTAATACAAATGAGAGGCGTTATTTAAACGCTGAGAATGCGTCTCCGGTGATTGTGTCGGTTGTAGACAGAAACGAACGGGACTCGGCTCACTGTACAGTTCCTATCGTCGCGCAGTTTGGCACTGTGTTTTCAGGCTTGAGACATTCAATCAGATCGCGGAAGTCTTTCCCATTGAAATCGCTAACGGGGAGAATATCCCCGGTTATTATTTTAGCCACAAACCACAGTTCTTCTGCGCGGCGGCTCACTCACTCGCTGGCGAGATCACACGGTGAAACGCTGCTGTGATCGGACGAAGGCATTGTGTGTTTCTAGTGATTTAACGTCATAGTCTTAGACGAGCGTTTAACTTATGCTGCATATTTTGCACTGCATTGTTTTTTATCAATAGTTTGAAAAAATGGTCCCACACCGGACTCTTATGTGAAGCTGACACTTCATTGAGAAGTGACACTCCTGCAGCGCGCTCGCATACACGGTGAAATCTCCCATTAAAAAAACGGCATAACCCACTGATTTTCGGATTTCTATTCTATTTTTAAAGTCAACTTGAGCGCAAGTGGAAAACCGGTCATTCGGTCGACACATTCACATCCCTAATGCATATAGAGAAAGTAGCCTAATAAAAACAGCCTACCACACCACAAAGAATGAACAGACCTTCATCTCTTATTTTTTTTTAATGTTTGAACATGACTTCTGCAGGTGAACTATTCATTAAACCTCCCAAATTCAAGAATAAAAATCAAACTACTGGACTTTAAAATACTGGCCCACTCTTTCAACATACTTTCAGTTGTAGGCTTCTAATTCAATATGTTTGCCTGGTTTTATATTGTGTGTATGAGCAATATCAACATTTCATATAATTAACTAAAAGAAAAATAACCAAATCTAAAGGGAATATCTATACTGTTACAGTATAGATATTCCCTTTAGATCTGGTTATTTTTCTTTATTTTTCTAATACAGGTATTATAATTATTGACACTAAATTATGAATTAAAAAAAAGTGTGTGCAGGGCCAGTGAAAATATACAAGGGGCCAGTAAAACTCGGATCCACTGGCCCGGCGGGCCAGTAGGAAAAAGAAGTTATGTTGAACCCTGATGTATACACAGAGCCCTTCTCCCACTGTCAACACAGCTGAGTGCTTCCTGTTTATGTGAGTCTAAAGAGATGGATAGAGTGGCTGGGAACTAATGATGTACCATTTGAGAGAGTGTGTAGCCTGTCGTGTTTTTCGGGAAAAAATAGTATTTTGCCAAGGCATACAGCCACGAAAAAGATGAAGAGACCAGTCTGGATTTTTCTTAAATTTTTATCTCTACATTACTTATTGAAAATGCTCTAAATGACAGTATTTTTTTATAGTGAATTTGGTAGAAATGTTGTCAGTGGTTTATATTATAAAATCAAAATGTTCATCTTACTCAAACATATGTCCCTAAAGAGTTAAACAAGAGACACTGAACATTTTGGAGTGAGTCTCTTAATTTTTTCTGGAGCTGCGTGTGTGCATTTTCCCGGTGCTGTTTCTATAATGTTTGAGCCATTTAGCAGTTGTCTCCGTAACTTCTCTATTTGTGTGCATATTAAATTTGTTTTTCATTTTGGTCGAATATTTGACACGCAATTTCCCCGATTTATTCCGTAGAATAACAATTGTTTTTGGCTCTGAAAAATTCTATGGCTTGAAGGTTGAAATATGTTCTCTTATAGGTGATTAATTCAAATTAATGGCAAGCCAAGAACTACATTTTTTTTTGGGACTACTTGGACCCAGCTGACATGCACGAATGGCGGGTTAGCAATAGCATGTCTGGCAAAGGACATGGAATTAATTAACAAAATATTTGAAATCCTATCCTTGAGTAGGGAAACGTCCATCCAAGAAGTAACAAATAAGTCAGTTTAATGGCAAAGAAGTGGGTGAATGTGTCCAACTGCTAATGACCTGCAAAAACCACAATAAATGTGTATTGGTGGTAAGACATTAAACATTGTAATACATAGTTAAATCATAACTATAGCAAGTTATTCTAGCTAGACTATTTACATTTATTTGATTATATATAGTACAATGTTTGAGGTCTTAAAGGTGGAGTAAGTGGTTCTGGAGAACGCTTGTTGTCAAAATCACTTTTGCTCAAAATCAGTGAATATTTCCTCACGATCCACTACCTGTCCGTACTGTGTGTGCGCTGAAAAAGAAATATGTGTTAATACATTGCCCGGGCTCTGTAAACTGGTATGTAAACAAAAAGGGGCCCTACTGTAGCTAGCAACATGCCCGTTTACAGAGCCTACGCTGTGTATTAACACTGGATTTTTTTTTCTCCAGCGCACACACAGTACAAACAGGTAGCGGATTGTGAGGAGATACTTTACTGTGGTTTTTGCACATCTGTGTTTTCCAGAAAAACAAATGATCTAACAGCTTATAATGGCATCATCTTATTTTAATAACAAGGCCTGCTTTGAAGCCTACGTTCTGTTTCTGCCTTGTAAATGTTTCTATTTATAACTCTCTAAACTCACACACACACACACACACACACACACACACACACACACACACACACACACACACACACACACACACACACACACACACACACACACACACACACACACACACACACACACACACCCCTTATCTTTTTGTATAAAGGCCGTTTTGTGTTGCAGCGAGTGGAGAGGAAGTTGCCGGCTTTGTGATGGGATCTCTAGTGAAGATACTGTTGACTCTATGACCCAGTAAAAATCTGTTAGTTTTGAGTGAATACTTTCCAATCACACACACACACACACACACACACACACACACACACACACACACACACACACACACACACACACACACACACACACACACACACACACACACACACACACACACACACACACACACACACTCTCTTCTAACACACCCCTCCTTGTCTCTCTTCCTCCCTCAGTGCTGGCAGACAACCTGAAGTCCAACCCCGGTATCAAGTGGCAGTACTTCAGCTCAGAGGAGGGAATCTTCACCGTCTTCCCCGCTCACAAGTTCCAGTGCAAAGGCAGCTACGAGCACCGCAGCAGGTACATGGACCAACCAATAGATAGATAGATAGATAATTTTTATTACAGACTCTAAGTCCAGATAATACAAAAGAACATAAAACAATACAAACAGCGACGACAATAACAACATACAAGGTTGTCTAGCAACCCCCTATTAAAAGACACTTATACCAGTGTTTCCAGAGCAGTGATGTGTAACGTGTGGCACTAAATGCAATGTTCGTCAGTTCCAAAACAATCAGATTTCAATAGTAGCACCTTTAAGACAAAGAGTATTACATTACTCTTTGTCTTAAAGGTGCTACGAGGAACTTTCAGGCTGTGTTGATTCTTGCACCCTCTTTGGACAAAAGCGGTAGTGTTTTTACTACACCAGCCTTAGTTCCTTGGTGAGCGTACCCATGACCAAGGTACTAAGAAAAACTTTATAAAAATAGCATTGTTTGCCCTGGTGGTCTTGTTACGTAATGTATGATCATCAGAGGAAAAAAACTGTTTCAGAAAAAGTTCCTCGTAGCACCTTTCACTTGTGTTTTTTGTCAATTCTCGTCGCACGTCATTTGTCAACATATGATGTCACCCACCGGTCTGAGGTTAAAGCCACATCAGCGTCTGTAGCTATGGGGAGGATCAGAGGGCACGGCGATGGCATGAGACACACACACACACACACACACACACACACACACACACACACACACACACACACACACACACACACACACACACACACACCACATACCCTCAACAGGAATGTCCCACTAAAGCCCATTGGAATTTCACACCTCTAGTGTTGTGGTTTTTGTGTGGTCGCGGCTTAAAGACAGAATTTCTTTCTTGTTTTTTTTCCTCTCTGTATTCTTTTGTCTCTCTCTCTCTCTCTCTCTCTCTCTCTCCCTCCCTCCCTCACATTTCTGGCTAACTTTCTACTTTTTTCTTTTTTATCACGTCTGTTGCTGTTCCAGTCAGTGAGCTGGCAAACAGTCATGAGAGAAACTACATATCTTGGCATCGCTCTGAGTGTGAATCAAAAGCTTTGTGAGAACATCAGTCCCCTTGTCCAGCAGACCACACACACACAGAGGCAGCGACCCCCCCAATACCCTCTGTGCCCCTCTTCACCCCCCAAAAATGTGGAATTCAAGAAGGCACACACATTGAAAATATACCTTGAAAAATAGCAGTATGACAGTGAGCACATCATCAGCTATTTGTAAACCAATCACTGTATTTTTACTGTACAGATGCTCTTACAGC
The DNA here is from genome assembly GCA_026122265.1 of Ammodytes dubius. NCBI lineage: Eukaryota > Metazoa > Chordata > Actinopteri > Uranoscopiformes > Ammodytidae > Ammodytes > Ammodytes dubius. The sequence goes on from CM047510.1 coordinate 28,106,530, forward strand.
ATATGTTAATGTATAGTATGTTTAAAACTGTGCATTCAAGGGTGTGAACTCAACCTATGTGTCTGTCTGTCTGTCTGTCTGTCTGTCTGTCTGTCTGTCTGTCTGTCTGTCTGTCTGTCTGTCTGTCTGTCTGTCTGTCTGTCTGTCTGTCTGTCTGTCTGTCTGTCTGTCTGTCTGTCTGTCTGCATCTGTGTCTGTCTCCCTCTAGGCCTGTGTATGTGTCTGCGGTGCGTCCTCAGTCTAAACACATAGTAGTGATGGTGGATCACGGAGCGTCAGTGACAGACACTCAGCT
>CM047510.1:28111824-28146824 GCA_026122265.1 Ammodytes dubius
ACAAGTTACACACTACATCTTTATTAAACTAATTCTCTACCCCCTCTCTTCCTTCTACAGAGGGAGTGACAGGCCTGAAGGAGCTGGCCTTCTTGAGGGATCTGGCTGAGCAGAATTCGGTGAAATACGGCGTGGACCGTCTGTACGGGGGCGATCGAGGCTCCTCAGTGCTCTCGTCGCGCTCAGCAGCAGCAGCCAACACTCTGCCCGTGGTGAAGGGAAGCATGATGGTCCTCAACCAGCTCAGCAACCTGGAGACCACGGTGGGCCGCTTCTACATCAACCTGCCCAACCGCATGATCGACCTGGCCCGCTTCAGCCTGCCCTACTCGGACCCCATGGGGGACGGTGAGTGGAGGGCACACTATTGGACTGTCTTGGCTAATATCGAATGGCATTTTGAGGGTTTGGTTTCTCAATTAAAGTGAGATACTGCAGGTGAAAAGGGGTACAACTTTAACGTATAGATATCATGAAACGCTGCCAGGTTAGAACTTACATTAAAACAATGATTTTTTGTGTTACACTTACACATCATCCTTAAATGCATGAATACATATTCACATTTGGCAATATCTAACTCATGTTGTGTACATTTGCATCTCTTCTAAAACTAAATCCAGATGTTGGATAAAGCCAGAGTTAAAATTGTTATTTCAGTTTACAACATATCGGTGTCCATTAGCTTGGTCAATGAGTGGCTCTAGGTCCATGTTCATTGTACCGACATGTTGAGATATGGATCCTCACATCTAACTTTCATCAAGAAAATTAATAAGCATAATGTCAAAATGTCGACTATGATTTTACTAAACACTTTTACTGAGGGCAAACGAGTAACTGTATTCTGCACAGTAATGAATGAAATTACCTCTAAATGACATAACCTTAATGTATCAAACTAACCTGAGGCATTGCATGATATTAACTCATATTTCTCTCTCTCCTCCCTCCAGGGTTCATCATGACAGTGAGTCGTCCTTGTTACTTTGGTAACCTGTTGCTAGGCGTGGTCGGGGTGGATGTGAACCTGGCTTACATCCTGGAGGACGTCACCTACTACCAGGACTCTCTGGCTTCATACACATTCCTCATCGACAACAAAGGTCAGTCACATGATGATAATAAAAATACAATTCATTTATATAGCCCTTTTCGTAAACATGCTACGAGGAACTTTTAAATATTTTTTAAACAGTAAAATCTTTCCTCTGATGATCATATATCACATGTAACAGCAAACGAGACCATCAGTGCAAATAATGCTATTTTATACAGTTTTTCTTCATGCCTTTTTCGCGCTCACCCAGTAACAAGTGGTGTAGTAAGAACACTACCGCTTTTGTCCAAAAGGGGTGCAAGAATTAACACAAACTGAAAGTTCCTATAAGCACCATTAACAATGTTACAAAGTGCTTAAAAAAACAGGTATAGAGTGGATTAAACAGTCAAATAAGATCAGATAAACACTATGCAACCAGATTTAAAAAATGCTATTTTAGACATTACTAAAAGCTTTCTCTACGAAAAAAGTATTGAGAAGGATTTTGAGCTAGTGTGACTGAGTTCACATAGAGACAGGTGGAGTTGGTGGTAGCACGTTCATAACATAAGAACTAGCTCGTCAAGATAGCGCTATACAGGATATGATGGAGCCTTTTCCAGCTCTTACTCAGCCAAATAAGGCTTTAAATCAAGTTCTCTAAATAAAGTTGTCTCCATAATAACAGGTCTACCGGGAAATACACCAAACACAGCAGGACAAAATCAGTCACGCTTTGCCTGATGCCTGGATTTCTAACCCAGTAACTAAACAAACTCAATCAGGAGAAAAAAAACCCATTTCTACATAATTCAAGTTATCAATCTTTATTAGTCACACAGGCTAACAGAAACACTCCAAACAGCTGGGAGAGAGTGTACATGTTTCAGTGGGCCTAGTTTTGCTCACAAGTGGAATTACACTGTATTTTGTCTGTATCAACTTCCCCCATAGCCATGTTGCCTTACAAGTGTGTGTGTGTGTGTGTGTGTGTGTGTGTGTGTGTGTGTGTGTGTGTGTGTGTGTGTGTGTGTGTGTGTGTGTGTGTGTGTGTGTGTGTGTTTGTGTTTGTAGCCCTGGCACTTCTTTGGCATGTGATTCCCTGTAGAGTTCTGCCTGAGCGCAGGGCAGTAGTTGCTCACGTCCGGTCTTGGTTTGTCTTGGCCTGAGCTCAGCTTGACTCTGGACTCAATCTGCTGATGTTGGACAGCAGAAGTTGTGCTCTGTAGCCATGGAGAGAGCAGATATTGATGGATAGGGGCTTTAGCTAGATGACACTGTAGCTACAGCTTGGGTCATCTTACTTAAATATACCGAACACTATGCTAGCTGTGACACTGTCCTCATGGTAAGCTAATAAGAGGTGATAAATAAAAAATAAAATAAAAAGTAAAAATTGGATTTATGTATACACATGAAATAGTGTACAACACTAGATTACAAGATTTGAAATAGACTTTGAGCCATCACCATTTTTTTTTTTGTGTGATATATATATATTTAGGAGTTGTAGCTACAGTTTGGGTCCCATAACTTACTATAAACAAGGTACTACTCTGATGGTGTTACATGTGACACTTTACCCATGCTAAGGTAATAGGATGAAAGTAGAGTTAGACAAAAGTAGCCTGGGTAACATTTACTCACCTGCTCAGTTCAAACAAGATGTCAGAATCATAATGTTTCACTTTTAAACGTTATTATTGCAAGGGAATTTTTTTTTCTCTCGCAGCTGTGTGAGTTTTGCCGTTTAAAGACTCTCCCCTAGCTTCTAAAATGTTTGTTATGGTTATAAATATGCCATCAAGTTATAGCTTATTACTACCACACTGTGCTTATTAGTGCAGCAACTTGGTCAACACTGACAAATACGAGCCATTAAAGTTAATAGCTGGCGTTCTAATTATCTTCTGCCAATTACACTGTAGGTAAATACGATTAGGTGAATATCCCACTGACAAGAGGTCCTGACGATCTGGGGCTTGAAATAGCAGATGAGAAAATATAGGAATATTTTTTGCATGGGAGGCATTCAGTTATACTTTATGAATGTGTGTTTATGTTGGTCGGGATTGAACAAGATGGATTATTTATGTATAGATTTAGGTAAAATGCACATACGTTTTCTCCACATGTGCCCTAGTTTGATTTGTGAAGACAGAGGGGCCTTGTCTAATACAACGGATGGATTCTCATTTAAGAGTGTGAAATGACACACTTTTCTCTTTTTCGTTTGATCTCTGCTGCTGTTAAGAGCTGTTTGGGCACAGCACTTCACTACATATCAGTGGGATCAGTAGCTTTCCATCAGGAATTTGAATATAAATAAATAAAAATTAATATTTGAAAAGAAAGGAAGAAAAATACATGACAAAAACAAATAACCAGAAAGCTGTAGGCTCACTCTATCCCGTGTTGCATTTACTGACTGTAGTAAATTCAAAACTTCCCCATGTCTCTTGCCTATAAAAACATGCAGAATACACCTTCTTGCTCTGTTGCTGTATAAAATGCAGTTTTAAAGGGACTATGTCTTGTGATACTCCTACCATGTTACACCCTGATGCACTCCATCCCTTGTGTTGCATTTAATAAGTGCAGTTAATTCAAAACCTTAGCCATGTGTCTTGCTGGTAAAAACCTGCAGCATGTACCTTCTTGCTCTGTTGCTGTATAACATGTTGTTTCTAAAGAGAATAGACCTTCTTGCTCTGTTGCTGTATAACATGTAGTTTTAAAGGGGCCTATGTCTTGCTCTGTTGCTGTATAACATGTAGTTTTAAAGGGTCTATGTCTTGCTCTGTTGCTGTATAACATGTAGTTTTAAAGGGCCTATGTCTTGTCTGTTGCTGTATAACATGTAGTTTTAAAGGGTCTATGTCTTGCTCTGTTGCTGTATAACATGTAGTTTTAAAGGGTCTATGTCTTGCTCTGTTGCTGTATAACATGTAGTTTTAAAGGGAATTGTCCTTCTTGCTCTGTTGCTGTATAACATGTAGTTTTAAAGGGCCTATGTCTTGTTCTGTTGCTGTATAACATGTAGTTTTAAAGGGTCTATGTCTTGCTCTGTTGCTGTATAACATTAGTTTTAAAGGGCCTATGTCTTGTTCTATCCTCCAGGTTACACCCTGATGCACCCGTCCCTGACGCGTCCCTACCTGATGACAGAGCCTCCGCTGCACACTGACATCATCCACTATGAGAACATCCCGGGCTTCCCGCTGTGAGGCAGAACATCATCGGGTAAGAACGGAGAGAAACACTTGTAAAGTTGATTTAAATAAACATTTAAAACCAGAATTCAACCAGCCATTGATCTATAGGCCAAAATACATTACTATCTGCTTACGTTATGACCGTCCAAGCCTTAGGTCGTCTGGGACATGGTCTACTTACAGTCCTAGACTAGGACTAGACAAGTAGAAGCAGCTTTTAGTTATTTGCACCAAAAATCTGGAACAAACTCGAGTCTGAAGACTTTTTTGTTTCCATTTTAACCTGCAATTTTTATTTTATTTGCTTCTTTTATTCGCTTTTAAATGTTTTATAATTGTTTTTATGTATTCTAATCTTGCCCCTGTAAAGCACTTTGAGTGGCCTTGTGTCTGAATTGTGCTATATAAATAACTTGCCTTGCCCTTGCCTTTGCATATACATATCATATTACATGTGCATTTTTTGTTGTTGTTATGCCTCCAAATTGCATTATGTTTTAGGATTGTCAAATTTGGCACAAACTTACTCTTGGAATCGAGGGTGAACTGATTTATATTTTGAAGGTCAAAACGTTACATATTGTCAGGTTGCAGTAGCCTTGCACCTTATTGTAGATTCTTAGGAGCTTTACATTCTTTAAAGGAGTGCCTACCACTACTGGAACTTCACCGTTATATGTAGTTGTATGCCTTGCACAGGTGGTATATTTTTAGTTTAATTTGATGTATTTTTGCAGCCTCCCTCTGGGCAGTCAGGTGTGATTGCTGTGCCAGTCAACTCGTCTCTGTCGTGGCACGCCAACCGACTGAGAGACAACAGCAAACACTCCTACAACGTCAGCTACGCATGGAAACTGGTAGGTGTCTGTAGGGACCGCATGGATACTTAAAGGCCTACTTCACCGGTTGGAATATGAAGGTGTATTGAACTCGGAGATCCTATGAAGTATAAATGTGCAAAAAAAATTGAAATCGGATCATCCTACCTAGCCTGATAAAAGGCAGAAAGAGTGTTTTATGGTCTCACTGTCTAACCCTACATTTCTCTTTCTGTGATGTCACAGAAAGAGAAATGTGACAGCACATTTATACTTCATAGGATCTCCGAGTTCAATACACCTTCATATTCCAACCGGTGAAGTAGGCCTTTAACTTCTGACACACCTTACATGGGGACTTTTTTTTTACACTGAGTAGACAGCAAGAAATAAGCAAACTTGCATACACTCACACATAGACTCATATACAATGTAAAATAAGAAGTAAGTAAGGCATTAGAGTATGTATTACACATGGTTTTTCGTATAGTTTATGTTTGAGTTTGAAAAGAAGAAAGTAATATAGAGATAAGTTAGTTAAGATATGCAGCAGGATACATGATTAAGTCGGCAGAGAATAATTTAAAATCATCACAGTAACAGCAGGGATAAATGATGAGCAACGGCCATTTATCGTAGTGTGAGAAGAATTACTGGTAGAATGTATCCCGCTCTCTCTCTCCTCTCTCTCTCTCTCTCTCTCTCTCTCTCTCTCTCTCTCTCTCTCTCTCTCTCTCTTCCTCTCCTCTCTCTCTCTCTTCTCTGTCTCTGGTTCTTAATCATAACTGTAACACTGTCCAAAGTCAGCGCACAGATTTACACTCTCAGCCTTTACTGCTCCAACCAAAACGTCCGCCACTTTAAATGAGTCTGTGTAATAAAAACCACGTACACACACACACACACACACACACACACACACACACACACACACACACACACACACACACACACACACACACACACACACACACACACACACACACACACACACACACACACACACACACACACACACACACACACACACACAGAGTAATCTGCTTTTCCTCTCATGTCATGTTTTAGGAACAAAATGGCAGCAGAACAAATACCATCTCACCAGTTTGAGTCTTTCTGACATTTAGATATTTTTTTGGCAGGAGCAGAACTCTCACACTTCATTCAGGCTTTTCACTTTTAACCTTTTTTTTTCGAGATTTTTGACATTTTGTTCTTTTCACACAGAGTTCAAGCACGTTCCCTCTTTGCCATGACTCTGACAGCTGTCTGTTGTTGTTTTAAACTAACTCATTGGAGCCATAAAAAGGGCAAATTGGCCTAGAAAGTGTCTCTCGTTTCCCCACACAATTCTGTTATTTTGTACGAAAATATGAGACCTTTGAGTAACTTAAAGGAATACTTCACCCATACAGAACCGGCGTTCTATCATTATAATATCGCAATTATAATATAATGAATGGGTTTTTTCGTCTTAGACAGTGAGATAAAACATAAAACACTCTTTCTGCCTTTTCTCAGGCTAGGATGAACCGATTTCTAAAATTGTTGCACATTTATACTACATAGGATCTCAGCGTGCAATACACCTTCGTATTTCCACTGGTGAAGTAGGTCTTTAAATCATATGAATTTGTTAGGATTACAAATGCGTCTTGGATTTTCTCCCATTTCTTCTATGAGTTATTATAGAAGCTCCTATGTTTTTGTTTGACACTTTATATGAGTTAACAAGAACGTCTCAGAATGTAGGAGCAGTCTAGCCTTGGCACGGTGCATTTCAAACCAGTAGTGTGAAAGCAGTAAAGATCGGACACATTTATTGTTGAAGGGCGTCTGTGGCCCGTTAAACACTGTCTGAGAAGGCTGACACCACACACAGAAAAAGAGAGTGGGATGGGATAGGGGAGTGTGTGTGTGTGTGTGTGTGTGTGTGTGTGTGTGTGTGTGTGTGTGTGTGTGTGTGTGTGTGTGTGTGTGTGTGTGTGTGTGTGTGTGTGTGTGTGTGTGTGTGTGTGTGTGTGTGTGTGTTGTGTGTGTGTGTTTAAATCACTGTGTATCTGGCTTTTTAGATTGTACAACGTATATAGGAGTGGAGCGTATACTTCACATCAACTTTCTGGTATTTTATTCAGAAGTTCAAACTAGTCACTTAAGGGATGGATGGATGGATGGATAGATAGATAGATAGATAGATAGATAGATAGATAGATAGATAGATAGATAGATAGATAGATAGATAGATAGATAGATAGATAGATGGATAGATGGATGGATGGATGGATGGATGAAAAACCTCTATTGTCATAACACATTGTACATAAATATGCTCCTACTTAAGGTGCATAAATGAACAAACATATCATCATCAACCAACATTCATACCAGTAAATAAAGACCCCATAAAGGCATGTTAATTGTTTGTAATTGGGTGTGAGGGTGGGATATGGGTGGGGTATGTTCGGGGGGAAAAAAAGGGGAGGGAAAAAAATGTATAATCCATTGTACTGCAGTTGCTTTGCTACTCTGCGATTTAATAAAAAAACCTTTGAAAGAAAAGAAAGGCATGTTAACCTCTGTATCCCCCCCTCCCCTGTGCTAGGTTCAGGACACGTCGTTCATCCTGTGCATCGTGTACATCCAGCCAGAGATCCCCGTCAAGCAGCTGAAGAACCTGAACACAGCGCCCAGCTCCAAGCTGCTGTACCACCGCCTGGACCTGCTGGGACAGCCCTCCTCCTGTCTGCACTTCAAACAGCTGGCTACTGTCGGTGAGGGGAGAGAACCACATACACACACAGCACTGGGCTCATATAGAATACATTTCGATCATAAATACAGGAGTCCCATGGACATGAAATAACTGTAAAAGTTTTGAGATAAAAAATGTAGGTCTGGAAATGGTTTGGAATTTAAAAGAATGTTTTGGAAACATTTGAATGTATACTAATATTCTCTAGTGTTTAAAACATAAAAATCCCCAAACCTGTCTAACGATATGCGAAATAGTTCATGGAATTACTATTGTTTAAAATCTAGTGCTGCACAATTTGTGCTGCCCCTGTATGCTCCTTTAGTGCTAGTTGGGCCTACCTGCTGTACTTTAAACAAGGTTATGGAAATAGAATGGAATGTCATGGAAAAGTATTGAAAATGCATTGGTAAAAATGTGTGGGGAACACTATGAATAGGTCAGTTTTATTTGTATAGCCCAAAATCACTAATACATTGTCTCAGTGGGCTTTACATTTCATACAATATGATATATGATACAATATGACACCCTGCCCTTACACCCTTAGCTCGGCTGAGAAAAAACTCCCAGAATACCTCTGCAAACCTTTAATTGTATCCATTGTCAACTCATAGAAAACATTGATAAGCATATCTGACTGTCCCCTGTTGTCCCTGTCTGTCTCTTTACCTGTCTGTCTCTTTACCTGTCTGTCTCTTTACCCAGAATCCCCCACGGTGATGTTGGCAGCGGGCAGCTTCTCCTCTCCGTATGAACACCTGAGCCAGCCGGAGACCAAACGCATGGTGGAGCATTACACCGCCTACCTGAGTGACAACACACGCCTCATAGCCAACCCAGGACTCAAGGTACACACACAGGGGAACACACACTCACTCACTCACTCACTCACTCACTCACTCACTCACTCACTCACTCACTCACTCACTCACTCACTCACTCACTCACTCACTCACTCACTCACTCACTCACTCACTCACTCACTCACTCACTCACCACTCACTCACTCACTCACTCACTCACTCACTCACTCACTCACTCACTCACACACACACACACACACACACACACACACACACACACACACACACAACACACACACACACACACACACACACACACACACACACACACACAACTCCAGATTCAAGTTGTTTATTGCCTTTTGCACAGTAAAAATTTTAAATATACAAGTACAATACATCAAAACTATTGTGCAATTCCCTCAGTACATTATAAACAGAAAATGAAATGTATCCATCTATACATACTCACAGCTAAGAGCAGCCTGCAAAAGCACATAAGGCTGACGTTGTTTACCTGACACACACATGGCACATAGCCAGCCCTGTGCGGTCCGGTTACACATGTGTACACAAACATTAAAATCTGAATGGGTCCCAAGATAGTTGAACAGTTTACAGGTACTTGGAAATCACGTTTAATTCATTTCTAACGTTACCTGGCAGGCAAGCTTATATTACAGAACAATCTCACACATTTTATATGAGGTGCTGTATCTTTAAGAAAGGGGACAGACCTTTACATATGTACACAAACATTAAAATATGAATGGCTCCCAAGATAGTTGAAGCGTTTACAGGTACTTGGAAAGCAACTTAAATTCATTTCTTGCATTACCTGCCTGGCAAACAAGCTTCCAAACATTACAGCTACATTTCACACGTTTGAAATAAGGCGCTTAGTCGTTTAAGTGTCACTAAAGCCCCAAAAACACTTTTTTTTATATTTTAATGTATATGAGAATTTAGAATTGTTGTTGATTGCCCCATTTTTAAATCAATCAAGGATGAAGCGCTGTTTCTTTAAGAAAGGGACTGAACCCCAAGTGGTTTTGGCAGAGTGTGTGCATTCCTGGCCGTGTGTGTGTGTGTGTGTGTGTGTGTGTGTGTGTGTGTGTGTGTGTGTGTGTGTGTGTGTGTGTGTGTGTGTGTGTGTGTGTGAACTCTAAAGCCTCCAGCTCTGATTCCCAGGCTAGTCTTAGCGCCCCCCCCCCCCCTCCCTCCAGTCACCTCATCACCTCCTTTCAGACTTTAGAAGCTCTCCTGAACACCGTACCGGGATGGGATTTTTCAGGGTGTTTGTCAGGCCTTTATGAGGCTAATCCACTCCCATTCAGACCTAAATGATGGCTTTCTGAGCCTCTGATATTTGGGATTTCTTACCTACAATTTTTACAGTAGTTCCTAAAATGCAAAAATGTAATTAGATATCACCTTGTTTGCTTAACGTTGACACACTTTGTAACAGTGTTAATAAAGGTGCTATGTAAAAAAAAAAAAAAAACGTGGCCAACCCCAGATTAAAACTCTTACTTTCCCACTAATTTATCGGCTTCATTCTCCACTCCTTGTTTACCTCTCTCTCTCTTTCTCTCTCTCTCTTTCTCTCTATCTTTCTATCTCTCTCCCTCTCTCTCTCTCTCTCTCTCTCTCTCTCTCTCTCTCTCTCCTCTCTCTCTCTCTTCTCTCTCTCTCTCTCCCTCTCTCTCTCACCCTCTCTCTCTTTCTCCCTATCTCTCTCTCTCTCTCTCTTTCTCTCTCCCTCTCTCTCTCTCTCCCCTCTCTCTGTTTCTATCTCTCTCTCTCCCTCTCTCTCTCTCCATCCCTCCCTCCCTCCATCCCTCCCTCCTCAGTCCTCTGTCAGGAACGAGGTGATGGCGACCAGTCACGTGACGGATGAGTGGATGACACTGATGGAGATGAGTAGCCTCAACTGCTACATTGTGCGCCGTTACATAGCAACGCCCAGCGGGGTGCTCCGGATTTACCCAGGATCCCTCATGGACAAAGCCTTCGACCCCACCCGCAGACAATGGTGAGGCTTTCTACTTTGGTCTGTGTGTGTGTGTGTGTGTGTGTGTGTGTGTGTGTGTGTGTGTGTGTGTGTGTGTGTGTGTGTGTGTGTGTGTGTGTGTGGAAGGAGTACGTGTGCTTAAAATGGTCACCAGCTTTTACTGAGAGGAATCATGGTTTTCTTTTTAAACTGTAGTATTGTAATGGGTTGTCAAATAGCCAATAGAACTTAAGATCAAAAGGATTTTTTTGGCAAGTGATAGAGCGCCACAACTGTGTGTACAAGACTTTCCTGGGACATCCATGAAGTGCTCTACTTCTTAATACAAATACTGCCTTAATTATTTCTTTTACATTTTGATTTATGAGCATAGAAGTGGAATAAATTGAGATGGGTAAATCCACAGTTGGTCAAAACCTAAACCATTGCACCGGCAGTTCCCTACATTTAAAAAAAAACTTTCTCATTCACAAGTTTTTTTAAGCAAACGCCTGTAGATAAAACTTAGGAAGACGTGAATGCAAAACCTGTTAAAACGTCTAAATATGTCATCCACTTTGTTAGCCAGGAGAAAACTAATATGGTGGACCGATGAAATAACCCTCTGTCTGTCTGTCTGTCTGTCTGTCTGTCTGTCTGTCTGTCTGTCTGTCTGTCTGTCTCTCTGTCTGTCTCTCTGTCTGTCTCTCTGTCTGTCTGTCTGCCTGTCTGTGTGTTCAGGTACCAGCATGCTGTGGCTAACCCCGGTCTCATCACCTTCACTGGACCGTACCTGGATGTGGGCGGAGCCGGATACGTGGTCACTATCAGCCACACCATCCACGCCTCCAGGTGAGAAGAAGAATACTAATCTGCTATCTCTTATTGTGTACAGTAGTCCAATATTTCCTGAAACATGAGTTATTGCAGGTTAACGCAGTTCATTGTTTTGAACAGATTGGCAATAAAACAAGCAGATTTCCTTATTAGACGTTTCACATTTTCTCACCATATTCACTGTTATTGTAAAAAAAATACTTGATTGATTGCATTTATTTCAGACATATCAAATCAATACAAAAACAAAATGAAAAGCATGAAAATAAAATAAACAAAAATTATCTTTTAAATTACTTCACAAAAAGAAAAAACTAATTAAATATATTGATATGATATGCCTGAAAAGGAGTAGGAAGAAGTATACACTAAAATACTTCCAAATACAAAGTTAACAGACCAAACAAATGCACTGTATTTCAGAGCCAGTACATGATAGTGGTCTAGTTAGTTCGGCTCTCAGCCCGGAAGTCATTTGGACAGAGTGCTGTGTGTCTCTCTAAGGGCCGAGAGAGATAATCTGAAGCATTTGACTCTTGGCTCAAGGGCTCGTGTTGTGTGTAACATAATATCCCTTTAACCAAAATGCTCCGAGTCCAGTCACAATTATCTTCAAGTATCCACATTAGCAAAGAAGTGCCCCTCGAGCTAGCCTCTGTACTCCCCACCAACCTCCTTCAGATCTGGTGTGAAAAAGTCAAGTGCTACACCCAGTTCTTAGGGCCTTTCGTATGGATGTTATGGAAGTATGTTTAGTACACACACACCCTCTTTGAGTATGGAGGCTTTAAAAAAGTGTGTGCATTCTTAAAAAGCCGACATCTTGTTTGTTTACTGTGTTCCACGCAAAAGTACACTGAACACATAAACACTCGGTATCAGTGTGTTTGATAAATGCAGGATTAGTGTGTTGATGACCGGCTCAGTGAGCATAACATTGCCCAGTCTGCGTAAACACAGATAAAAGTGTGTGTGTGTGTGTGTGTGTGTGTGTGTGTGTGTGTGTGTGTGTGTGTGTGTGTATTTTGTTTTTGTTTAATGGGAAGTTTATTCTGGCAGGGTTGGGTAAACATGTCATTGAAAAACGAGTCTGTTGTAATGTCTTCTCTAGACACACAATCAAGGCAAACAACTAAAGCTATAGTGCGTAACTTTTTTATATAAATAAACGTCGGTTACATTCAAGCCATCGCCAAAGGAGTTGTCACAAAGTTGATTAAGCCTATCAGCTCAAAAAAACTCTCTCTGTATGTCTCAGTATGGCAGCATTTACAAACTGGTGTCACACCCCAAAACACTAGCGCAGGAGCTCAGAAAAATTCCAAGAAGCGCCCAAGAAATGTTTCAGTTGTTGATTCTACTGCTAAGAAAAAAACCTGGACGTACAGCAGAAGATATAAAATCCCTGCACCAACAGCGAAATCTTACCTCATGTAGATGCTAACTTAAAATTCCTCATTGGGGCAACATAAGTTACACACTATAGCTTTAACAGGGAACTTTTACTTATAAAATATATACAGCCCCGGAAAAAAATAAGAGACCAGTCTAGATTTGCCTCTACATTACTTATTGAAAATGCTCTAAATCACAATATTTTTATTGGGAATATGGTAGAAATGTTACCAGTAGTTGATAATATAAAATCAAAATGTTCATTCTACTCAAACATACGCTGATAAATAGTAAAACAAGAGACACTGAACATTTGGAGTGGTCTTATATTACTTTCCAGAGCTGTATATACCTTTTTTTAAGCACACTTCTCCTCCTGCTCCCTCCAGCTCTCAGATGGCCCCTGGCTACGCGATAGCAGTGATGGGAATAGACTTCACTCTCAGATACTTCTACAAAGTCCTGCTGGACCTGCTGCCTATCTGCAACCAGGACAAGGGCAACAAGATCAGGTGTGTAGAGCCACGCATGACTTCTCTTATCTCCCTCTCCGTGTGTGTGTGTGTGTGTGTGTGTGTGTGTGTGTGTGTGTGTGTGTGTGTGTGTGTGTGTGTGTGTGTGTGTGTGTGTGTGTGTGTGTGTGTGTGTGTGTGTGTGTGTGTGTGTTGTGTGTGTGTGTGTGTGTGGTGTGTGTGTCAACGTCTGTTCTTCTCACTCCATCATGCAAATCAATCCTTTTCTTTCATCTTGCTTTTTGCTATTTCGTCCCCTCCCATCTCCCCCTGTGTGTCTGTGCAGCGTGGATAAACTCTTTGATTGAGCACAAATTAAACTCGCAGAAGAAGAGTGAGATAAGCTGATTACCACGACATTCCAGCCATTGCTGCCGTCTCACTGCTACAGACTTTATCCAGCTTTTATGTCTTCTCTTTGTTTGTTTCTTCTTCGTTCTTTTCTGTACCTCTTCTCTCTCTGTCTTTCTCTCTGTCTCTCTCTCCCTCTCCTCTGTCTCTCTCTCTCTCTCTCTCTCCACTTCCTTCACACTCCTTAACAGGATTAGCTCACGTGTGTGTGTGTGTGTGTGGTGTGTGTGTGTGTGTGTGTGTGTGTGTGTGTGTGTGTGTGTGTGTGTGTGTGTGTGTGTGTGTGTGTGTGTGTGTGTGTGTGTGTGTGTGTGTGTGTGTGTGTGTGTGTGTGTGTGTGTGTGTGTGTGTGTGAGTATTTGGCAGAATGTTTAAGGAATGGAGGGAACTAGAATGGAGCCATGTAATGCATGTTGACTTAAAGGTGCAGTGTGCGAAGGCAACTGGTGTTTTTCAGAACAGACCTGGTAGAAATAGAATACAGTATTCATGTTGTGTTTTAATCAGTGTGTTATCGCTTGAAAATAACGTGTGTGTGTGTGTGTCTGTGTGTGTGTGTGTCTGTGTGTGTGTGTGTGTGTGTGTTTGCAGGTGCTTCATAATGGAGGACAGAGGTTACCTGGTGGCTCATCCAACTCTCATTGACCCCAAAGGACACGCCCCGGCAGAGCAACAGCACATCACACACAAGGTAAAATGACCCGGCACTGATACACAAATCGCAACTTGAAATACACAACACACACACACACACACACACACACACACACACACACACACACACACACACACACACACACACACACACACACACACACACACACACACACACACACACACATTATACATTAACAATGCATCTGGTCTTTCCAATGCAATTTTGATTGTCCATGTCAACTAAGAGCTATCTTATCCAATCATTTAATAATCCCATAATTAGCCCCCATCTCTCCTCCATGTTTATTTTCTTTTTTTTCTCAATTTCTTCATCTTCCTTTTTGATTGACAGGAGCCGCTGGTTGCCAATGACATCCTGAACCATCCACACTTTGTGAAGAAGAACCTCTGTAACAGCTTCAGTGATCGCACCGTGCAGCGATTCTACAAGTTCAACACCAGCATAATGGTGAGTCACTGATACCACACCACCCACACCACCACCACACACACACACACACACCACACACACCACACCACACACACACACACACACACACACACACACACACACACACACACACACACACACACACACACACACACACACACACACACACACACACACACACACTTCAATGTCTTTCTAAGCAATGCGTGAATATATGATGGTACAACACTGCCACCTTGTGGTGATGGCTGGTGGTGCAACACAGAAGTATCCTTTTACATTGTGATTCTATTAAAATTGTAGTGTGTTCTTGTGTCCGAGAGAGTGTCCAAGTTTAGGTCTACAGCTTTAAAGTAAATGAAGGCTACGTTTTGTTTTCGACAACATGCCCCTTTAAGAATAACTAAGAACTGATTGAGAATAATATCACAAAACATCTCAAGTCTGAAGTGTATGTCTTTAATGTCAGGCTCATTTTTATGTTATCTATTTATCATTTAGGTTTGTGGTTTTATTGTTTATCTTATTTTCTTGCTTTTGATTGGATAAATGTTATAGGTTATTTAGAGAAATAACTTTGAGCAATTAATGTATATGTTAACATTGTGTCTTCCACAGGGTGACCTGACCAACCTGGTGCATGGCAGCCATTGCTCTAGATATCGTCTGACTCGTATCCCCGGCACCAACGCCTTTGCGGGATAGTCAACGAGACGTGTGACTCTCTGGCCTTCTGCGCCTGCAGCACTGTGGACCGCCTCTGTCTCAACTGCCACAGGTTACTACCACACACACACACACACACACACACACACACACACACACACACACACACACACACACACACACACACACACACATACACACACACACACACACACACACACACGCTGGCATCACACACACACACACACCACACACACACACACACACACACACACATACACACACAACACACACACATACACACACACAACAACACAACACGTATTATATTAAGTTTGCTACATGCACTCATTGTTGCATGTGTAATGTTGAAGCCGAATTATAGATGATTATGTTGTATTTGCAGGTGCATATGAAAAACAAATCATATATATTCTCTATTTAAATCAAAAAGGGAAATGTTCATATATTCTAGTTTACATAAAGTGAACTGTGTCAATCCTTTTTGAATTTTGGTAAATTGTGATGAGATGTTTCTAACTGAACCTCTAACCTGTCCCTTCAGGATGGAGCAGAACGAGTGTGAGTGTCCGTGTGAATGCCCCCTGGAGGTCAACGAGTGTACTGGCAACCTCACCAACGCTGAGAACAGGTGAGACATACACTACAATACAGTTACATTCACACATTCTACACCACTTAAAAACAAACAAAAATGCAGGTCATTTATAGATTTTTTTTTTGCAGTTTTTTTGCACTAATCTTTCAGTGTTTAAATGCACATATTTCCTAGCTGGCCTTTCCCTTTCATATGCTTGTTATGATTTCAGCTGTAGGCATGTATGTGCCCTTGAAAACAATTAGCAAGCTTTTCAAATAGTGTTTGTGGATGTTCCCTCCCTTCTCTGTCTGTTTTTCTAACCATCTGATCAGTCCTAATCATGTCTGTGTCCTCTCCTCTCTCTCTCTCTCTCTCTCTCTCTCTCTCTCTCTCTCTCTCTCTCTCTCTCTCTCTCTCTCTCTCTCTCTCTCTCTCCTCTCACAACACTTCCTTTCATCAGCCATCAGCAGCCTGTGACAGTGCGTCAATGTTTCAAATGCCAAATTTTTCATTTCACTAGAACGTGCGATTATCATTTTACACATATTGTCACATGTCATATTTCCCCTCTTTTGTCTCGTGTCAAGCGGCCTCACAATTTGTCCTTTCTAGTATGACAAACGGGCTGAAAATCATTCTTTCCAGGGCTCGTGCTTTGATGTCCAATTAACTGTATTTGATTATTTGTTGTATAGTCACGTTTGATTCTAGAAGTCGGAGGGATATTGTCAGTTTGTGTTTGTATTATAGATATGTACCTTTCTGCATTTTAATCGTGTGTGTGTGTGTGTGTGTGTGTGTGTGTGTTGTAGGAACCCCAGTTGTGAGGTGCACCAGGAGCCAGTCAGTCTGAATGTGATTGACACCAGTCTGCAGGACACTCTGCCCCAGTGCATCAACACTCGCTGCAGCCAGAGATACACTAGCAGGTACACACACTCAAATACACACATTTGGATTACAGAAAGGGTCATTATGAATAAACAAATGCATTTTTGTATATTTTGCTTAAAAACATTATTAATAACATTTATTAGCCTGTATCCAAAATATATTCGGTAAAAAACATTGGACACTCATATGTTGAAAAATGTACAAAAGATTTTAACTCTGGCTTTATCCAACATTTCCACTTTTGGTTTTTAATGAGACCAGATGTAAGCATTAATAGTTTGATAATGCAATGTTTGCATATTTATTTTAATTTCAGAAATATTGTTATACAAAATATCATTGTTTGTATGTATATAATCAACTGGCAAAGTTTCATTATGAAACCATAAGTACAAAAAATTACCCTATTCACCTGCAATGTCTTCCCATATATATTTTATTTTTATTTTATTTAATCTGTATATTCTTCCCCCTGTTTCAGTGACTGTTTTGGGGTGTTGGACTGTGAGTGGTGCATGGTGGAGAGTGATGGTAAGACCCACCTGGACCAGCCGTACTGTGCCCTGCAGAAGGAGTGTTTTCGGTGGGATCGTAGGAGCAAAGAGCCCCTACGCTGACGGCATGGGACTGATGGGTGAGTGGATGGGGACGTTAGCGGCTAACCATTAGCCTGATGTAGTACAAGAAGATAAGAAAGAGATTAGATAGCCTTTATTGCCATTGTACAGTACCTATACAACTAAACTGGAGTGCCAACTGAAGGCATACACATACAAAAAACAACAACATTAAGTAAAAAATAGTAAAAAACTAGACACAGAAATAACAAGAAAAAGTAATGTCAGTCCTTACCAGTCAGAGAATGTGCCGTGTCCCTGGAACATTGAGACAAATGAGCAAAAACAGAATAAAGACCCAACAAGCCAAATTTTCAATGGTCTTTGGACAGCACACATCTGCTGTAGTAATCATACATACATCACCGATATCTAGAATTGACTGAAACTTTTCCTATGCTTGATTATTTTTTTTTTACAGTTAAACAAAAGGGAAAATTGTCCAAAATGTTCTTTGGCATAAGGAAGAGAGAAGAGAGGCCAAGTAGAAAATGTCTGCACAACACGTCGCAGCATGATTTAGAATCTGAGCGCGAGCTGTTTTCGTATTGGCACGTTGTCACTTCCTCAGCCATCTGAAATCCTTTTGTACTATGTTCTATAAACAACCTTTTCCCTCCCCTCTATCTCTCTCTCTCCCTCTCTCTCTCTCTCCATCCCTCCATTTCTCTTTCTCTCTCTCTCTCCTCCTATGTCCCTCTCTCCCCCTCTCCTTCTCCCTCTATACTCTATCTCTCTCTCCCCCTCTCCCCTCTCTCTATCTATCATCTATCCATCCATCATCCACCCATCCATCCATCCATCCATCCATCCTATCTATCTATCTACTACTATCTACTACTATCTATCTATCTATCTATCTATCTATCTACTATCTATCTATCTATCTATCTATCTATCTATCTATCTATCTATCTATCTATCATCTATCTACTACATCTGCCACCATCCATCCATCCATCCATCCATCCATCCATCCATCCATTCCATCCATGCCATCCATCCATCACCCATCCATCCATCCATCCACCATCCATCCACCCTCCATCCATCCATCCATCCATCCATCCACCATCCATCCATCCATCCTCCATCATCTATCTATAATATCTATTTCTATCTATCTATCATCATCTATCTATCTCTCTCTCTCTCTCTCTCTCTCTATCTACCCCCCCCCCCCCCCCTCCAGATAAAGCGTCCTCTCTGAACATGATAAAGTCTGCCCCTGTGCCCTGTACCGCGGCATCATGCTGCATCATGGCTGGTTCTGCTGTCTACGCCTACAGACACCAGATCACAACGCTCACACCACACATGTCTCCACTGCAGCTCAGGTAAGACTGTCTCACACACACACACACACACACACACACACACACACCTTTTTAAGTTTTTATGCAAATATCTGGAACAAACTCCCAGAAAACTTGAGGTCTGCTGCAACTCTCAGCTCTTTTAAATCAAGTCTGAAGGCTTTTCTGTTTCCCTTTTAACCTGTCATTTTTTTATTTTTTTAAACATTTCTTTTTTTCTTTTGAATGTTTTATTTCTATTCACTTTTTACTTTCACTTTCTTGACGTCTATGTTATAATACTTGATGTATTTGATGCTCCTATAAAGCACTTTTAATGGTTTTGTGTCTGAATTGTGCTATTTAAATAAACTTGCCTGCCTTGCCTAAGAATGTCTCACACATACATACATTTAAACAGTGAAAGTGAAACCTTGAAAACTTATACTTCAGTGAAATTTAAGTAACCTTGTGACATGTAAGCTATAGTGTTAACTTTTAAAATAGATTAATGTTGGTTACATTTAAGCCATCGCCAAATGAGTTGACACAAAGTTGATGAAGCCTTTCAGCTCCTCAAAATGGCAGCGTATACAGACTGGTGTCGCCCCTAGACACCGGCGCAGGAGTTGAGAAAAATCAAGAAGCGCCCACGAAATGTTTCAGTTGTTGATTCTACTGCTAAGAAAAAAAAACCTGGACATACAGCAGAAGGTATAAAATCCATGTGCCATTACTGAAGGCTTTACCTCGTGTGGAATGCGCCGACAGTGTTGTTGTAATCACTCAGAATTCCTCATGGGGGGTGACAGAAGTTACGCACTATAGCTTTAAGATTACATTTATATCAATTAATTTTTGGTCCAATGGAGTCTGGTAGAATTAACCTTCACTTTTCTTTCTTCACATACTGGCATTTCTTTAAATATCAAAGGTTAAAATGAAAATTTAAAAGCAGCCTGTTTAACAAGCAGTGTGCTTAAACGGCTGACATTAGCCTCACGCAGAAGCAGCTGCTCAAGCAAGATTTGTGTAATTACTCAGCGACCAAAAACATCAAACAAAATTACAACCTCATTACAACTCTGGAGTGCAAGTCACTTTCAGTCTGATCGTCTGAACTACTTGGAGTATATGGTTGAGAGTGTGTGGCTCATATTAGACCTTAAGCATATGTGTGTTACAGTTATGTCATGGTTGCATTGTTCTTAATGTCCTCTTTTACATTAATGTGCTTCCATAGAAATGTCGGTGAGAATGTCCAACCTGGACAACGAGAGAGACGAGAGGGACGAAGACAGCCATGAAGACAGAGGAATCAGTATGTATTGTATATATTTATTTTTTTTTACAACATTATCTTGAAGACTTATAAATAAAATATAAAAGCTTGAACACATTTTTAGGGTTTACTATATCAGAGTGCAAGTATTTAAATATCTCCCTGGTGGAGACGAGACGGTGTGGATCCGGCCCCCCCTCTGGCAGCATCTGAAGTCTTCCTGCATCCACACTATTCACACTTGATTTTAGTATTACCATGTAATCACCTGGTCAATGATCAAATTCCTTCATGATTTTTCTCTACTTATGACATCTATTGCAGTATGTCCGTCCTGGGAGAGGGATCCCTTACTTTGTGGACTCTCCCTGAGATTTCTTCAATTATTATTTTTTTAATTCCGGTAAAGGGTTTTTTACTGGGAGTTTTTTCTCAGCCGAGCTAAGGGTGTAAGGGCAGGGTGTCATACTGTATCATATTGTATGTAATGTAAAGCCCACTGAGGCAAATGTCTATTTGTGATATTGGGCTATACAAATAAAACTGATTTGATTTGATTTATAAATATCCACCCAGGCCCTTGTATTGACCTGTGTGTCTTCTTCTCTTCCAGTCAGTAACACTCGCTTCATCGCCGCGGTGATAGAGCGACACACACACACTCCAGAGAGGAGACGGAGGTACTGGGGACGGTCTGGTACCGAGAGCGACCATGGTAAGACTGTCTGTCTGTCTGTCTGTCTGTCTGTCTGTCTGTCTGTCTGTCTGTCTGTCTGTCTGTCTGTCTGTCTGTCTGTCTGTCTGTCTGTCTGTCTGTCTGTCTGTCTGTCTGTCTGTCTGTCTGTCTGTCTGTCGGTCTATCTATCTATCTATCTATCTATCTATCTATCTATCTATCTATCTATCTATCTATCTATCTATCTATTTATCTATCTATCTATCTATCTATCTATCTATCTATCTATCTGTCTGTCTGTCTGTCTGTCTGTCTGTCTGTCTGTCTGTCTGTCTGTCTATCTATCTGTCTGTCTGTCTGTCTGTCTGTCTGTCTGTCTGTCTGTCTGTCTGCCTGTCTGTCTATCTGTCTGTCTGTCTGTCTGTCTGTCTGTCTGTCTGTCTGTCTATACATCCGTCTGTCCGTCTGTCCGTCCGTCTGTCTGTCTGTCTATCTATATATCTATCCATCTATCTATATATCTATCTATCTGTCTATCTGTCTATCTGTCTATCTGTCTATCTATCTATCTATCTATCTATCTATCTATCTATCTATCTATCTATCTATCTATCTATCTATCTATCTATCTATCTATCTATCTATCTATCTATCTATCTATCTATCTATCTATCTATCTATCTATCCATCTATCCATCTATCCATCTATCCATCTATCTGTCTGTCGAACTAACTAAATCAGACACTCAAAACCACCTATGTGTGGTGGTCACTGTATTATGTCAAACAGTGCATCATCATTGAAGGAAATAGGAAGTGAGTAGGTTGCCTCTGAAAAGCCTTTTCGTACTTTCCAACCTGACTGTAATTTACTTTCAAAAAATGCATTCTGGTCTTTCTGCCCTCCAGAAGTCAAACATTACGTCATCATGATCAGTTTTTAGTGATGATTCTTCTTGCAACCGATCAATATGTTCCTCCATGTCGAATTGTTCTTACATCACAGTCTAACATATTCAGATTTTTGATTAAATGAATCATCCATTGGTTACAGAACTAGCCCATCCTACACTCCTTTAAAAATGATGAATTCTGCTCAAATGTAGCCTCGGACCACATGAAACAGCCACATAACTGTACAGATTTTTATTGAACGAACTATTTAACTTTAACATAACTGTACATAAACTTGTACATAAGCTTGCACCCTGCGTGGTAGCTGCTGCTATCGGTGTATGAATGTGTGTGTGATTGGGTGAATGTGTACAAAACAATGTAAAGCGCTTTGAGTCTGTGAAAAACCAGGGAAAAGCGCTATATAAGTGGAGTCCATTTACCATTTACCATTAAAAAAAAGAAAAATAATTCTAAGTCTCACACACTTGGCGAGCGCAGATTGACAGTTGTCCCCCCACACAGGCTCTTACCTCCTCCGTTCTGTATGGCATCACTCCACTTCCTCCAGTGAGTGTTTCTGCTTGTTGCATAACGGAGGATGATGGAGTGAACAGAGAGTGGGCTGAAGTGAAATCATGCCATGAGTGAGATGTTGTCAGCTTGTATGTTGCCAACAGTAACACTGTTAAACTAGATTGATAAAGTGTGGGGGCGCCTTTAGCTCAGTTGGTAGGGCGTCCCCCCCCCCCCCCCCCCCCCCCCATGGGCCTCGGCCAGCAGCGACCCGGGTTTGATTCCAGCCCGTGGTCGTTCTCTGCATGTCACTCCCCTCTCTGCCCCATTTCAACTCTGTCTCTACACTATCAATAAAGCATAAAAATCTTAAAAAGAAACAAACTAGATTGATAAAGTGATTTTTAAAGTGTTTTTATTATGATGCGGCCACCATAAGTGACTCTGGTGTCATGTTTTCTGTACTGTACGTCGCCTGCATGATATTCTCACAACTTGAATCAATTTATAGAATCCTAAATATCAAAAAGTTATTTTCTATACCTGCTTTTTTATTTAAAAAAAATTACTTTTTAGTTATGAATATGATTCACATTAACCACACTATACAAACAGTACAGAGCTATACAATACAGAGTGAAACACACAAACATCAAATGCAGTAAACACGACGTCATGGACAACCACTTAATCATTGCAAAATCACCTATCTCCCGGATTTCTAGACATTTCTAGATTTTTTTTAATCAATTTAAAATAATCCTAAATACGTTTTTTTTTTTATAACTGCCTTTTCTTCTAACGGATGTGTCCAATAAATGAAAGTGAAATGTAATCAGCGGAGGACTTCAAAATTCCCTTTCACAGATTGTAAATAAATTCAAAGCGAGATCACAACACAACAGATGGATTCTAACGCGCCGCTGAAAAGAGCAGTCGAATTATTCTATGTTGTATAACTGAAAACGGAGGACGAGTGGAGAGATGTAGTGATACAAAAACATGATGGAAGTGTGTGTGTGTGTGTGTGTGTGTGTGTGTGTGTGTGTGTGTGTGTGTGTGTGTGTGTGTGTGTGTGTGTGTGTGTGTGTGTGTGTGTGTGTGTGTGTGTGTGTGTGTGTGTGTGTGTGTGTGTGTGTGTGTGTTTGTGTGTGTGAAGAGGGCCAGAGGACAGGGACAGAGAGGGGGGGGGGTGAGATGGTGATAATGGATTGAGTGGGCGTTAGTCTGCCGCAGGATTTAAAACCAAATTCATTGTTACGTCAAGCTTCAAAGTTGCAGCGCCTCTCTGCTCGGTCAAAGGTTCCCCTCCTACAATACACTCACTCATACTGCTGGAGGGCTTTATACAACAGGGGAACACACTCACACACACAATATCACTCATCACACACACACACACACACACTCACACACACACACACACACACACACACACAGACAGACGCACACACACACAGGCCAAGGCACGACGCACCACACACAGTCACACACACACACACACACACAGGCCCAGGCACACTTACACACGCCTAGGCACACACACAGACAATATCACACACACACACACAGGCACAACGCACCACACACAGTCACACACACACACACCACACACACACACACACACACACACACACACACACACACACACACACACACACACACACACACACACACACACACACACACACACACACACACACACACACGTGCTACTGGCAGATCACCAATGAATCAGAGCATTAAATCTGTTAGGTGGTGGATGACGCACACATACAGAGTGCTGGTTTGAGCTGCAATATTAACATTTAATTTAATACTGCGTCCATGCATTAGATAACCAACATTATAGACTTTGATATTTTGTAACTTACTTTCACTGCCTATAATTAACATCTAGCAAGACGAAGAGACAGACATTGCTATATTTTCTTTTACAAACGCCCACACTTTCAACCTTCAACCGCCTTTTCTCTGCATTTTACCAGATATATGACCCTCCACGCACACGCGGCATGCATACAAACACACGCAGTCGCACACACACATAGACACAAACACACACACACACAAATCACTTGGTTCAGTATCTCTGGAGGCTCTATGTTTAATCATCCAAAATGGCAGTGATTTTCCTATAAATATAACAGTCTAAGTTCCACGGCTGTTAGCTCAGCTGTAATAACAGATTGATGGTCCTTCTCACACACACACACACACAACACACACACACACACACACACACACACACACACACACACACACACACACACACACACACACACACACACACACACACACACACACACACACACACACACACACACACACACACACACACACACACACACACACACACACACACACACACACACACACACACACACACACACACACACACACAACCACAACACACACACAACACACACAACACAGATATAAAACATGTTGCCATCATGCTGGTGTCACTTCACAATCTTAAGAAAATGGCACTAAAGTGGTCAAGGAAAACAAGTTTGTTTATTTCCAGATCAACTCCCAAATACTTCATTATATTTCTAGGCGTTCCATGTGTTTGCGATGGTTTAAACGGCCCGTGAAGGTGATGAAACCCACTCAGTAGATGACGGGCCGTTTGGAATGTGAGCTCCAGTGGAAAAAAATAAAGCAAACGCAATAAAGCATTTTATGTAAATTAAGGGTGGAGTCAGTGATTCTGGAGAACGCCTGTTGACAACATAAATGTTTGTCAAAATCAGTGAATATTTCGGGGCGCCCTTAGTTCAGTTGGTAGGGCCTCGGCCAGCAGGGACCCGGTACGATTCCAGCCCGCGGCGTTCTCTGCATGTCACTCCCTCTCTGCCCATTTCAACTCTGTCTCTACACTATCAATGAAGCATAAAAATGCCCAAAAATATCTTAAATAAAAAATTTAAAAATCAGTGAATATTTCCTCAAGATCCTGCTAAATGTACATATTGCTATGTTAACAAAGGTTACGTAAACATAGGATCAACTGTAGCTAGCAACATGCCTGTTTACAGAGCCTAGGCTGTGTATTAACAATGGCCTTTTTATCAGCACACAAACAGTACAGACAGGTAGCGTATCGTGAGGAGATATTCACTGATTTCGACAAAGTGACCTTTAAGAGATAATGATGATTGATCTCAATGGTTACAGACTTGAAAGGTATATGTGGCCTGGTATAGTATATTTCGTATCATTATCCTGTATGGCATTCATACTGCCCCCCCCACTGCTCCACTTACCAATGTAACCTAGCTGCTAGGTTGGCATATGGTTCGAACTCCTTAGGCTAAATATATGCAATATGTGTTGGAAGGAGCGGGTCATAAATATGCATGCTGATTTTTTTCCTCTCAAATTGTTATGAGAAAGGCTGAAAATGAGGATCAACAATGCCCCGTGGGGATGTTTAACTGTCCATGTGCCATCACAGAGCTTGCTGCTGCTTTCATAGATACATTGTGTGTTGTTCATGTATTCACATAACGGTTTCTGTGTTGAATGTCTAGGCCTACAGGGCACCATTTGCTGAATAGTTTATTGTATGGTGTTTTCTCATGTATTTTGCATATTCTACAGCTATGCTTAACTAGTATGTACTTTAGTGGGTACACTATCTAATACTACTTTGAGTTATTAGTTGTTAAAAGCTTATGTGGATGTTAGATTTGCAGCGAAATCACAAGGATGTTTTATTTGGTTCTGGTTTAGTTTTTAGGGTAAAGGCTAAGTATGTATGAAGTATGTATGAGGGCATATGATTAGTGTTTAGGGCATGATCAGACATTCAGGCTTTGATGTTCTTATGATGCCATTTGTCAAGTCAATAAACAGAAACAATGGTTGATAACTTTGGTTATTAGTAAATTGTTATTCACTGATTTAGAGAAGCCAAAATGCAAAACATTCACAGCTAAAAACTGTTGACTTATGACAAGGTTTCTCATGCATTTCTGGCTCATGACACAACTTCAATATTGACCCACCAATAACATAGCTTCAAGTTGTAAATTTGAGCTTGGCATTCCTTCTGTTTTCAATGGCATTGCGGTGAGCTCCAAATGGATTTTATACACCGATGATACAGATTAGTTATTTGAATCAAATCTAATTGGGTAACATAAACAACAGTTGGATCCGACTCAAAGTTTGATAAACTCCACATGTTAACATATTTGGAAAACTTAAAAAAACGTTTAGTTCAGTTGAATTGCTTTAAATTTGTCAGTTAACAAAAGGTTATACAGATATATTCAGATTCACACAGAGAAGGCTTACGCTCACACAAGGCTATGTAGAAATGTGGCTTTTTGGGTAAGTCCAGTGCTGGGGTGCTCCGGTGGCGTAGTGGATAGAGCGTGTACCATATTGGCTCCGGCCTTCGTTGCAGTGGTCACTGGTTCAAATCCGACCCGTGGACCTTTACTGCAGGTCATCCCCCCTCTCTCTGTCTCCCCATTTCAACTCTGTACTATCTAAAAAAAAGCTTGAAACTGCAAACAAATGATATAAAAAACAAAAGGTTATCAAAGTGATAAAAAGTCCATTGACAACCATCGCTTTGGATAAAAGCATCAGCTAAATAAATGTATGTAATGTAATAACCAATTATTCCCTGTATTCCCTCCTTCAGGCTACAGCACCATGAGTCCGCAGGAGGACAGCGAGAATCCGCCCGGCAACAACGACCCGCTGTCGGCCGGCGTCGACGTCGGCAACCACGACGACGACCTGGACTCGGACACGCCCCCTCAGACGGCCGCGTTGCTAAGCCACAAGTTCCACCCGTACAGGCACACGCACACACACCACTATCCGCTGCACACGCACACACATCACCTGCAGGCCGCTGTCACCGTGCACAGTGTGGACGCAGAGTGCTGAAACTTATACTGAACTGTGGAACTATTTTTTTTTGTATCAAAGACTTATTTTTAAAAAGACTTTTCGTGCTTGATTAGGAAGCGCAAAAATCGTTCTGTGATGTTGGACGGAGGGAGAGAGAGAGAGAGAGAGAGAGAGAGAGAGAAGCCACAAATGGACTTAAAACCCAGAGAATCACTGGGTGTGTGGGACCTCCCGTCATGATGGAATGGATGTCTGGCTTCATATGGGTATTCGCCTCATGGTCTCGTTGTGCCAATATCTCCATCCAAACTCTTTTTGACATTTTTTGAAACCCCAGTCCAGAATTGCTGAGTGTTACATGGTTCATCACACACCGAAAAATGAACAACAACAACAAAAAAATTAAACCCAAATGGGATTTTTTATTTTTTGGCATTGAGGACTGTGTGAGAGCAACATAACGACCTTTTGAAGAGCAAATAAAAAAACATCTTTTCGAGCCGATTCATTTGCCTTCATTGAGGAGAGGACGCAACTGGAACCCGAGGCCTTGTGCGGAGAGGACTGACGTGTTCATTTCAACACAGAAGGACGGAGCAAACACTTTATAGAGACGACAGGATAATCAAATGAACATAGGATTCTCGCTGGTGATGATGATGGATCTCTCACTCTTTAGCCCAAGGGCGCCATCCCAGCTTCCACACAGGTTGTTACCACACTTCAAAAATTCACTTTTGATGAGGGGAAGAGTTACGGTTTTGAAAGTGTCTCGGATATGGTTTAGAAAAACTGTAGTTTCACAACACACAAGGAGTCTTAACGATGGATTTTTATTTCAGCTTTACTCTTTTGGCCCTGCTAACACACACTCCACAGTTGGTTTTATTTTGAAGTTGCTCCCGTTATTCAAAGTGTAGCTGCCGCCTTACACTACATTGTTTTGCGAATATATTTTCTGTAAACTTAAAAGTACGAAAAACTCTCACATTAATATAGGAAAAACACTTTTAAAGAGGAAAATATTATTTTTTTCTACTATTTATTGAAGAGGTAGATTTTGCCGTTCATACAAACGAGACAGTAGCAAGCACAGTACAACCACCCCACCACCCCACCACACCACACACACACACACACACACACACACACACACACACACACACACACACACACACACACACACACACACACACACACACACACACTTTCCTGTAACTAATGCATTATATTCAGGGCTCAATAACCTTTCATTTGTAACCGGATGCTTTTTTTTTTTTCCATTCTAAGAATATGAGTAAACAACAGCACCATGTTGAAATTGGACGATTTAGATTTTTTTTTTTATATATTTCATCACACTGGGGGGGAGTGTTTTGCATAATCAGAAGCTCATTTGAATTTTCTTTCAATTTTTTCTCCATGTTTTAGAACTAGAAGCATATTCTGAGCTGTCCTTTCCACTAGAGGATTCAATTGACTGTATGTTTCTGGTAAACAGTGTCTTTTTAAATGAGCAGGAACCTAAAAGTTGAGTCAAAATCAGGAACATTTCAATGTTTTTATGGGTATAGTAAAATAAAAAACAATTATGAGCCTTAAGGTGGAGTGAGCAATTCTGGACAATGCTTCTTGTCGAAATCAGTGAATATATCCTAACTAGCTGTCCGTACTGTGTGCGGGCTAGAAAAAAATCAGCCTTAATACACAGCTAGACTCTGTAGCAGCTATGTTGCTAGCCACAGTGGGCCCTTTAGTTTACCAACCAATTTACAGAGCCTAGGCTGTGTATTAACACAAGACAGTACGGACAGGTAGCGGATCGTAGGATAGGAGATATTCACTGATTTTAAAAAAAAAAAATCATTTGACAACAAGCGTTCCCAGAATCATTGACTCCAAGTGTAATCCCCATCTATGTAAGAGCAGTTATATGAGACAATTGGTCTTGTTCAAATAGCACAACTGTATTCACCGATATGAATCACCAAGCTTTTTGGGTTCTTGCCTTGAAGAACGTCTCATTTTAAAGATGTCCTCTGTATCAGGAGGGCAAGAGAGACACTTAACACCAGCAAAACATTCCTGGCTTCACCCTGCTTTGGGATTTTGGCTGTGCGAAGTTCCTGAGATATTCACAGACACTTAAAGGTGCTACGAGAACTTTAAATATTTCTGAAACATCTAATTTTCCTCTGATGATCATAGATTAACACAAATGTAATAGCAAACGAGACCATCAGTGCAATGAATGCTATTTTTATATAGTATTTAGTTTTTTCTTAATGTCATGGGTACGTCCACCCAGGAACAACAGCTGGTGTTGTAAAAACACTACCGCTTTTGTCCATAGGGGGTGCAAGAATCAACACAAACTGAACCTTTATCTGTCTGTGTGGGGGGAAAAAACAGTACAGATTGCCTATTTTATCCACAATGATTTGCTCTCTGAGGCCACGCTAATACTGTGTGTGATACGGTTGAGCGCTGGATGGATGGGGTGCAAAAAAAATTGAATTTTTCCAAGATGGAGTCTCCTTCCTCTCATCAAAGAGAGAGAGAGAGAGAGAGAGAGAGAGATGCTGCCTGTTGTCATGCAGAGGTTACACCCCTCTGTGGTTAACCACTCAAAATGTCTTTTTCTACACGTCTCTGGTTTCTGTTGGTTTGGTGTGTGTGGTGTGTGTTGTGTGTGTGTGTGTGTGTGTGTGTGTGTGTGTGTGTGGTGTGTGTCTTGCGCGTGTGAGGAAAGAGTGATTATACACCAGGAACATTTTCATTGAATGCATAATAATGTAATTTTTATTTCAAGATAGTATTAGAGAATTATAGACGAAAAAATTATGAACGAGAAATCCACTTATTTTTATTCTGATGAAGAGTTTAACTTGAGCCGATCTGTGCTCAACGGGTTTGATTGTTCAACAAATCACTCAGTGTGTGTGGGGGTTCTCCATACTTTATTGAAGTGTAAATACAGAATCACAAATAGCTGTTAATGTCCTGCTACACTCCATCCCTGCGTTCCAATCCCCACACTTCCATACTATTATAGTATGCCAGAAAAAAAGTACTTTAGTATGTAGTGTAGTAAAAAGAAAGAGTATGTGAATTGGAACGCAGGGCATATTTTTTTAAAGGTTGGTAGGACATGCTAATGCTAATGCTATTTCGGGTTTCATATTTTTGAATGGTCAGTTCACGGCATCTAACTATATTTTTGATGCCTTGGATGTTTTATTTTTTTTTTTTTTTTTTTTAGATTTTATTTTTCTTAGGTCCATATTGGATGCCAGTCAGTACTTTGAAAAAGGTTAATACACACTTTTATGTTTGAGAGACATTTTAGTTTTTTTTTTTTAAAGTTGTAATGTGTGAGTTCAGAATGTTAAATGAAGCTTATCTCTACATGGACTAATTTAGATTTGCAGAAAATATATAAAAAAAAAAAAAAAAAAAAGATAATCGGTACGACATGTTTCACCTAGTAACGAGTAAAACACACTTTTCTCAATTTTCGACATACGCAGTCTTGTAGCATTTCAGGGCACTCTTTAGATTCAGTCTTGTGTGTGTGTGTGTGTGTGTTGTTGTGTGCGTGTGTGTGTGTTTGTGTGTTGGGCGTGTGTGTCAATTTTACTTTTCCAAGTGGAGTTTTGTTGTTAAAAGAATATTTTTTTTTTCTGGAGAACTTTATAAACAGTATTTACCAGCTGTTGTAAACGAGTATATTTGTGCGTGTATACAGAACACTCTGAATCGCATTAATTAAATGTACTGAAGGAATATGTGTTCATCCACCCCTCTCTCATGTATCATATAAAGTTATCAAATTGAGATTTATTGCAATGTGAATGTGATAAAGTCCATTTTACACTTAATTTGTCTGGTTTTGTGTTTTTGCTTCAGTGATGTCAACAGGTGATTTGTTAGTTGTCAGAAGCTAGAAACCACCAGTTAACCAAAACTTAACAAAAAAAATAAAAAAAAATTACAGCATAATCTATTCTATCTATTATGAAGTTGATATAGCTAACATGTTAACATGGCTAATATGTTATATCGTCGCTAACCAAAATTTTAGTTGTAATTGGCCAAGCGCTGTCCCTCAGATGACATAACCTAAAATGAAAAGGGTTTGAATGCAACAACATAGAGGTAGGTTACACAAGTGAAGGAGTTCAAGTACCTTGGGTCTTGAGTGAAGGGAGAATTTCAGGAGGCCTCTGGGAACACATATCTCCACAGTGGCCTTGGAAAGCCTCAGGATTCCCCAGTCAGAGCTGCTTAATTTGGATCGGGAAACAGATTATGGGGTCCATTGCTGAATGTTCCCCAAGCCACCCAACAATTTTTTCAACACTTAGATCAATGTATTCCACTGTCCACCATGTTTGAAGTGTGCTTGATTAGTAAAAATGTTATTTCTATGTTCTGCAAATACCAATAATAATTTCTTATAGGAAACCAAACGACTCAAAACAATATGCATTACGAATAAATCCTTCTACAGTCCATCAAAATTCTACTGTTGAATATTTTGTAACGTATCAATCCATGGCTAGATCTCAGTTGTTGCTAATGGGTCAGGAAAACCTCAATAACCCTCCATGTTAATTTTAGCTCCCGTCCCGTTTGGAGAAAATTGGGCCATTTCAGGGTGAAGTAGCCATTCAGCCTATCAGCCACTCTTAGCTCACAGAGGAGTGTGTGTGTTTCAATGTTACAAGCTGTTGGCCATAGATCATGCCATGTTCGAATGTGGGGGGGGGGGGGGGGGGAAGAATAATAGTCCTGGTACATACAGTACATACATAGTGCCTGGAAGACCCCATCAGTTATTTATGAGGCCTCTCTCTCTCTGTATGTACGTTGCTTCCTGCCAGGGGACCTTGGAAACAGCCACAGATGGAGAGACAGCATGGCAGCAAGGCTCTGGCACTATAGATGTACAAGGGGCTGCTCTGGTTTGGATGAGAAGGGGTTAGGGTAGGACGCTGTTTTATGTTTTTAGTGGGTATTTACCTTTTTATAAAAAGCATTATCATCCAAACAAAACCCCTGATATGAATACTCATGCTAATTATGTATGTTTTATGTAATGTCTTTACTCTTGTTTTTTTTTTTTAAGCTACTATAGTGCTACGTAACCAGTTAGTTACTCTAACATTGAGGGACATCGAGACTGTTTTGTGATTTCATGATGAAGATTCAAACGAGCATGTGAATATTGACATATTGCATTTATTAAATACAAATAAAGTGATTATGTGAATTGAAAGACTATCATCTGTATTTAGAGTTTTTGGGCGTCTGTGGCGAAGTGGGAGGTCACGCACGCTGTTCGATCCCTGGCTTGTTTTATTCCTTTGATACAATTTTTTTTTTTTTTTTTTTACAATTGCCGTCTGTATCACTTTTTTTTATCTCATAATGCAATCTCAATATACTTTCTCATGTCTTCATTTTGAATGTATCATCGTAGCCCCTAGAGTAAAGCATATTGCCTTGTGTCTGAATTGTTCTACAGTATATCAATGCACTTGCCTTGTCTGCCTTGCCTTGCCTTGCCACATATCTCTGCCTGTCTGCCTGTCCGCCATGTGCCATGAAGCTTATCAGTAGTATCAGGCATTCATTCAAACCTGCCTTACATGGCCCTGTCTTTGTCACACACACACACACACACACACACACACACACACACACACACACACACACCACACACACACACACACCTTGTTCCCGAGCTGTCTGCTGCCACCCTGCCAGGGAAAGTGTGAATTAGAGCACTGAGCTCGCTGTCTGTCCAAGAAACACCCTCAGGTCATTTCAGACACTCTTTGCTCTGCCAACCGGTACAGCAACACACAACACACACACACACACACACACACACACACACACACACACACACACACACAACACACACACACACACACACACACACAAAACACACACGCACTGGCAGCAGATTTTGTACAGACCAGAGTCCCAGTTTCCTAAAATATGTCTAAGAAATGTAATAATCTCATGCCTTGTTGCGTATGAGCGATTTATAGCCCTTTGACAGACAGGCTTTGCTACAGTATCTTACAGGTTTTGTTACAAATATGTGGGAAACGAGTGCAACACCTGGCAACGCAACTTGACCCTTCCAGAACATTCTAACAGCGAGGGATTCCATCACCATTGTTCCTTTGGTTCTGTATAACTTAAACCCACAGTGTGTAGAATTTTGGGTTTTATTCTAGCAGATTTTATAGAAAGTAATTATAATATCCATAAGTACATTTAATTTAGTGCATAATAGCTGAAAAAAAATGTTTGAATTAATTTTTTTCCCCTTAGAAAGGGTCTCATATACAGTATGTCCATATTTCTGCATATCTTGGACCAAGGCCTAGTGCAGACATCTTTAAAGTGTCATAGTTGGAATGTCATCAGGTGCATTGTTTAGAAATTTAGAATTGTTCTTGTCCTTGAAGGCCACTGTAGCTTCTGTTATTATTCAAAAGGGTTGGGGTTACCCAGGGAGTGTTTGCATTCTAGAACTTTGTAGAACTTTCTTGATTACACACTGCACCTTTAACTGTTGTGGAAGGAATAGGTTAAACATGTTATGTTAAGCTATTGGCTTATCACTCCCAGGGTCCTGCATGCTGGTTGGTACTTGTTTGTTTACAACGTTCATTTTGTTCTATATATCTGTCGTTATGTCATTTTAAAATCAGATGTATACAGGAAGCACATGCGCAAACCGCCACGGATGTGCTTGTCAGTCGGTCAACACGGTGTACTGTATGTATTTGATTCTGAAATGAAATAATGTGCAAAATAATGTCTCTAACCTTTATTTATACAGGTAATCCATTGAGTCGAAGACTCTTTTGATGTGTGCAAAAAAATAATTGGATTGGGGCTTTACGAGAGATCAAGATATTTAACAAGAGCACACTTACTTCATGGTTAGGTTTAATACTCATGTTAAATGGTTACACTTTTTTTTTGTCACTGCTTCACTTGCTGGCCATGTTAAAACAGCTGACACACTAGTGAAGAGGGGATACGCTTATGACCAGACCACTGTAATTAGGAGATGAACTGCACTGGGAGCTCTGGTGAATATTGTCTCCTTGTGGGTTCGGGTCAGCTGTTTTTAGCAGGTCAAATGTCCCCTAATGTCCTCTATGCTGCAAGACAAATGAACCCACGCCACTGGACTGCATCAGTGACTATTTTTGAGAGCTCAGAAATGGTGTGTGTGTGTGTGTGTGTGTGTGTGTGTGTGTGTGTGTGTGTGTGTGTGTGTGTGTGTGTGTGTGTGTGTGTGTGTGTGTGTGTGTGTGTGTGTGTGTGTGTGTGTGTGTGTGGTGTGTGTGTGTGTGTGTGTGTGTGTGTGTGTGTGTGTGTGTTTATGTGTGTGACTGAGTGTGAATGCATGCCTTGCTGTGTGTGTGTGTGTGTGGCTGCATGCCTTGGTGTGTGTGTGTGTGTGGTTATGTGTGTGACTGGGTGTGAATGCATGCCTTGGTGTGTGTGTGTGTGAGTCCATATATTTTACATTTCCTCCTGCATTCCGGACAAGAACGTCCATAATCGCACCACTAGAGCTGGGGATTGACAAGGATTCCACAATACGATATGCATCACAATATGATATATCGTGATGCATTGCTCTAAGATGCATATTGCTCATTGGGCTTTGTGTTTGGAGGGGCCGCTGTAATTGTGTCGTCTGTGTCTGCCACGCTTGATTCCAGCTTTTCACTCTGCCACAGCACGGGGAATGGACGGCATCAAGCCACACTGCAACACCTACAGCTGTGGAGATTCATATTCACAACCAATT
>CM047510.1:28151824-28169324 GCA_026122265.1 Ammodytes dubius
TTACAATACATTACAATATTTCTTACAACACAAACTCTGTATAGTTGCAATGTTTGACTTTTGTCTCTTTATTGGTTCATTTTAAAATATGAAATTGTCAAGAAAAAATGCTCTCCTAAAAAAGTGAACACATCAATTCATCTCAATCGACTTTGTCCTTAAAACCTTGACAACATGTCAGTAAGTGATCGTGTTTTCAATATGAGTTATTGCAGAAGCTGTCTTGGTCTTTCAAGCCTGGCTGTAGCTTTCCCTAAAGATGAGATACTGTGGCGTGGGGTAAACATATATCCATGCACCTGGCTAAAGTCAAGACTCTGTTTTGAATGCCATGACCATTAGAATCCATTATGACTTCACAAGCTGTAAACACGTCTGTATAAACAGATGCTTCTACAGGAGACAAAGGCAGATCAGTTGGTTTACCTTTACGCTCATGTTTTCCTGTCAAAGTGTTTAGAACTTAAAAACCTTTTTCTGTTTGTCCCACTAAGTGTCATTCATCACTAGTGTCAGCATGCGAGTCTTCACGTTTCTCACTGCCAAGGAGAAACCAGCGCTGTGTGTGTGTGTGTGTGTGTGTGTGTGTGTGTGTGTGTGTGTGTGTGTGTGTGTGTGTGTGTGTGTGTGTGTGTGTGTGTGTGTGTGTGGTGTGTGTGTGTGTGTGTGTGTGTGTGTGTGTGTGTGTGTGTGTGTGTGTGTGTGTGTGTGTGTGTGTGTGTGTGTGTGTGTGTGTGTGTGTGTGTGTGTGTGTGTGTGTGTGTGTGTGTGTGTGTGGTGTGTGTGTGTGTGTGTGTGTGTGTGAGTGTGTGAGTGTCATGCATGCTTGTTGTTGTGTGTGTGTGTGATGTGTGGTGTGTTGTGTGTTGGTGTGTTGTGTAGTGTGTGGTGTGTGTGTGAGGATGAGGTGGTCCGTGTAGTAGGATGGGTGAGGAACTCATGTGGATCTGTGGCTGATGACTTGATCCATTCACTGGGATCGTGAAGAACACAAGTCGGATCTCTCTCTCTCTCTCTCTCTCTCTCTCTGTATGTTTCCACATTAGTCGTGTGTCAGAATGAGTGTGAAGTATGTAGTGACCAAAAGCAACGGTATCTTTAAAGGTGCAGTGTGTAATATGACATCATCAAGAAAGTTCTACAAAGTTCTAGAATGCAACGCTCCCTGGGTAACCTCAACCCTTTCGAATAATAACAGAAGCTACAGTGGCCTTCAAGGACAAGAACAATTCTAAATTTTAAACAATGCACCTGATGACATTCCAACTATGACACTTTCAAGATGGCGGCACTAGGCCTTGGTCCAAAATATGCAGATATATGGACATATATGAGACACTTTCTAAGGGAAAAAATAAATAATTAAAAAATGATTTCAGCTAATTATGCACTAAATTAAATGTACTTATGGATATTATAATTACTTTCTACAAAATCTGCTGGAAATAAAACCCAAAATTCTACACACTGCAGGTTTAAGTGATACTGTTGAATTTACATTAAGCTCAGGATATGTAATTAAAATGGTGTGTTGTGATTTAAAAAAGCTTATTAATTTGTGTTTAATAATGTCAACCTCAGGATAACGTAGTTAAGGCAATGCCTGTATGTCAATGTTAGTGCTTCAGTGATTGGCCAACGGACAGGGAGATACAGAAATGCAACGGAACAATATGTTATCACACAAATGCTATTAAATTTACAAATTTAAGCATTTACTTTCTTTGATTTATTAATTGCAAAGTGAAGCTTTTGTTTTTTCAACAGTTGATTGCTATGAGCAAGACAATCAAGAAGCATTGCCTGGGGCTGTATGAAGTTGTAATGGGATTTTTTTTTTTACAATATTAAATGTTTGATTTATGATTAATCAGTAATAAAAATACCATAAGTTGCAAACCATAATTGATATCAATACCATCTGATGTCTGCCTATGTATTTCTGGTAGTGCGTAGGCCCTTATAACCCATAGCTACTCTGATATTCATACAGCTGGCGTTGACGTAACAGAATCTTCAATAAGGATATCGATTTATGGCGAAAGGAAAGTCCCTGTGTATGTGTTATATAACCTGTGTGATGGAGCCAACCACGCCCAGCCGATTCCATCTCCCCTTCCAGCTGCCCCATTAGTGGACAGGCTAGTCAACAGATAGTGTCAAGTTTATGTGTGTGTGTGTGTGTGTGTGTGTGTGTGTGTGTGTGTGTTGTGTGTGAGTGACCAATGTTTAGCATTTTACCATGTAGTGAGGACATGTTTGGAAAGTGAGGACATTTTGCTGGTCCTTACTTGTCAAAGGCCTGTTTGAGGGTAACAATTAGTTTTAGGGTCATGTTAGAATTAGGGTTAGGTTACTGGTGTGAGTGTTAGGGTTGTGGTTAGGCATTTAGTTCTGATTGTTAAGGTTGTATAAGGGGCTAGGAGAAATTCATTATGTCAATGGGTGTCCTCACAAAGATAGAAGTACAAGAGGTGTGAGTGTGTGTGTGTGTGTGTGTGTGTGTGTGTGTGTGTGTGTGTGTGTGTGTGTGTGTGTTGGTGTGTGGTGGGTGTGTGTGCTAGTGTGTGTGTGTGTGTGTGTGTGTGTGTGTGTTGTGTGTGTGTGTGTGTGTGTGTGTCTAGAGAGAGGGGAGAGGAAAGGAATGAGAGACGAACAGAGAATGCAATGTAAACAGAATAGGAAGAAGGTGGTAGGAGCATTAAGTAGTAAAGACTGATGGGGTGGAGTTTTGTCCTCCTTAAATAGGAGCCATTAGTGACTTTGATCTCTAAGCATTTTCTGAAATCGATAAGGTTCACTGAAACACTATCAGGTGCATTTTCCAGAATAAAAATCTACTCTTGAATTTGCTTATTGCATACAAAACAGACTCAGGTTTTAAAAGAACAAATAAGTTGTGTTTAATTAAACCCAAGCACGTAGTCAGTAGTGTAAAACATATTTGCAGATGCACTGGAGGGTAAATAGATGTTTGCGTGGTGTGTGTGTGTGTGTGTGTGTGTGTGTGTGTGTGTGTGTGTGTGTGTGTGTGTGTGTGTGTGTTGTGGGTGTGTGTGTATGTGTGTGTGTGTGTGTGTGTGTTGTGTGTGTGGGTGGTGTGTGTGTGTGTGTGTGTGTGTGGGTGTGTGTAGCTTTGTTTGTTGTGTGTGTGTGTGTTCGTGGGGAGAAGGTTGGCTTCCAAGGACTTCTATAAAGTCTCTCACAAACGCAAAACTCAAGAAAGATGTGCATTTTATATTTCTTTTTTGAACACAAGGCCGTGTGTGTGTGTGTGTGTGTGTGTGTGTGTGTGTGTGTGTGTGTGTGTGTGTGTTGTAGGGGGATGTGTGTGTGTAGGGGGGATGTGTTTTCATTGTATTCAGGTAAACACAAATACATGTAAATGTCAAAAAGCAGCATGCGTCTGAGCTTTTCGCTTTCCACCCACTTGCTCCTATTGCTTTTCATGCTGTGATGTGTGTGTGTGTGTGTGTGTGTGTGTGTGTGTGTGTGTGTGTGTGTGCTTGCTCTGCCTGTGGTGACCTCAAGGTTTTGCATATTATGAATGTTTCTCAGTTTTAATATCAAAATATGTTGCAGTAGTGTTTGTCAAATAAAAATCATATTAGCCAGACTCATTCAATTATATGTACATTAGACAAACCACAGTAACTCATTGTGTCAGTTTATCATTAAATTTCCTCAGAATTTGAATCAACACAATAACTTGTATTTAATCATGTATTGAATCGTTATGTTCTTCATATCATCATGATAGGATTCTACTGAAAGTCAATAGCTCATTTTGACCATAGACATTCATATAGAGAACTTAATGG
Organism: Ammodytes dubius; assembly: GCA_026122265.1. Lineage (NCBI taxonomy): Eukaryota > Metazoa > Chordata > Actinopteri > Uranoscopiformes > Ammodytidae > Ammodytes > Ammodytes dubius. The sequence continues at coordinate 28,155,646 of CM047510.1, forward strand.
CAGTAATATTAACTGCACATAGTAAGGTGTGCTTTGAGTGGTTTAATGGAATTGCATTGATGGGATGAAAGGTTCTAGACAGACCTTGGACGAGAGTGAAATGCATTAAGTGGACACGTACCGGAAGAATGTGTAGACTTAATGGATAAAAGGTTAAGGAGTGTGAAAAGGATTGTGTGTGTGTTGTGTGTGTGGTGTGTGTGTGTGTGTGTGTGTGTGTGTGTGTGTGTGTGTGTGTGTGTGTGTGTGTGTGTGTGTGTGTGTGTGTGTGTGTGTGTGTGTGTGTGTGTGTGTGTGTGTGTGTGTGTGGTGTGTGTGTGTGTGTGTGTGTGTGTGTGTGTGTGTGTGTGTGTGTGTGTGTTGTGTGTGTGTGTGTGTGTGTGTGCTTAGGCAAGGTGGCCGCCATGGTTGATCTCAGACATAAGGTTTAATTCAAAGGAGCCAATTCAACTATTCAGAATCAGAATCTGCCTTATTGGCTTCACACTCTGATTACTTAAAGGCCTACTTCACCGTTTGAATATGAAGGTGTATTGAATTCTGAGATCCTATGTTATAAATGTGCAAAAACAAAAAAAATCGGTTCATCCTAGCTGAGAAAGGCAGAAAGAGTGTTTTTTTAACCCTTATTTCTCTTTCTCGTGACACGAAGAGAACTATAGGTTAAAAAAAAACGTACTTTGTAAATATTACTGTGATGTCACAGTAAGACATACAGTAAATTTACAAAGTAGTTTTTTAACCCTATTTTTCTGTGATGTCAGGAAAGAGAAATTAGGGTTAAAAAAACTCTTTCTGCCTTTTCTCAGGCTAGGATGAACCGATTTCTAAAATGTTTGCACATTTATACTACATAGGATCTCAGAGTTCAAAGCACCTTCATATTCCCACCGGTGAAGTAGGTCTTTAAACAGGGACAGACATAGCGGATAATAATAAGGACAATATAGCTGAGCAAATAATGGCAAAGAATAAGAGGACGGTTAAATACAATGTCTATATACAAGTAGACTAAGAGAGAGGGGCCTTTGGTGATTGGACCCTGTGATATAGCGTTTCTTGTTGACTGGAATGATGGTTGGGCATTTGTAGCAGGAAAAGAATCTTCACAGAGATCTGTTGAAGAATTTGGCAAGATGGCGGCCAGCTGCTCGGCACAGACACAAGAGTACAAGTGTGTGTGTGTGTGTGTGTGTGTGTGTGTGTGTGTGTGTGTGTGTGTGTGTGTGTGTGTGTGTGTGTGTGACTTGGCTTCTGGGCACGGTGCCTTCATGGTCCTCTGTTTCTCTCTGAAGGAGCTCAAACACATCTCCTCTGAACAGATACTGAGGGATGGTAGGGGGGTAAGGTGGGGAGTAGGGCTGTGCTGAAAAAATATTGATATGGTATCAGGTCAACAGCTCCAAAAATCCATATTTTGGAAAGAACATTTTTAAAAATGACTCTTCTAACCCACAGTACACCTTGATACCAGTTATTGGCCCATTCCCAAGAATGGGCCAAGAGACAATTTTTTTAAGGGAGATATCATACACCAATAGCAGATAACTATCGGGAGCACTCCAGTTATCAGCAGTCAGTCCATAGTGTTGAGAGAGAGCGAGAGAGAGACAGACACATAGAGAGAGAGACACAGAGAGAGAGAGAGAGACAGAGAGAGAGAGAGAGAGAGACCGAGAGGGGAGAGAGAGAGAGAGGACATTTTTTCCAGATGGATTGACGGCAGAAACACTTCCCATTCCCTGCTGTTTCCCTTTAATGAGCGATCCGTCTCAATTCTTCCCCCGTCGGCTTCTCCTGCAAGGTTTTAATAAGAAAACTATCTTTAGTCCAGTTATCCCTCCTCCTCTTGACTTGCTCTGATAGCGCTGGTAGCTACTAACCTATGAATATTTTCTGAAAGAGTCAAATTTTTCCTCTGATGATCATAAATTACATGTAACAGCAAACGAGACCATCAGTGGAAAGAATGCTATTTTCAAATGTTTTTTCTAAATGCCTTTGTCATGGGTACGCTCACCCAGGAACTATAGCTGGCGTAGTAAAAACACTACTAGGGGCTGCTAGAAGAAACAAAAACTGAAAGTTCCTCTCGGAGCCACTAAACTGTGTGTGGATTTCAGAAGCTACACATGCCTTCTGTTCACCAATGCTGCCATAGTAGTGGGAGTGTGAGAGAGAGAGAGAGAGAGAGAGAGAGAGAGAGAGAGAGAGAGAGAGAGAGAGAGAGAGAAAGAGAGAGAGGTGTATGCCATAGTAGTGGGAGTGTGAGTGAGAGAGAGAGAGAGAGAGAGAGAGAGAGAGAGAGGAGAGAGAGAGAGAGAGAGAGAGAGAGAGAGAGAGAGAGAGAGAGAGAGAGAGAGAGAGAGAGAGAGAGAGAGAGCAGGTGTATGCTACTATTTACTACTGTTGAGTTGTGAATTCGTAACTTTATTTTACAGCAGCACATAAGGGCTACAGTCTGTTAATTAGCTTCATAATTTAGAATGTATCTAATGCAAATGTTGTTTAGGTAATATTTATCTTATTCTACGCTATATATATTTTTATCATTCGTTTATTGCACCTTGGGCCAGAGATAAACGCCATTTTGATTCTGATGTCTGTCTTGCAAATATAAAAAAATATCATAAAAAAAAAACTTTGAAACTTTGATGCTTTTGATCCTCAAATCAAGTGAAATGAAGGGGAGACACTGCAGGAGAATAGGGTACAAGTCTTAACTTATAGATATCATCATACGTCAACAAGATGACAACATTTTCTGTCTAGTCTGATCAGCAGCCAGTATGTTTCTAGCAAATGTATTCAATAAAGCCATATAGCTGCCAGTCAATACAATCACACTTCCAATCCACACTATATTTCAAATCTGTATTTGTGTCACACACTTTGCCAAGCTGTCCAAATGCTTAGTATATAAGTCCAGTGATATAAAGAGCATTTTAAGTTATCTGGTTTCAGTTATAAAGCAAAAAGAAATTGTAATTCAATTGCAAAAGAATGAAGCCGTTTCCACATGCAGCCTGTTAATGTGCGTTGCGCTTTTTCTGGCGCCCTTCGAGTAGGAGTACAGCTGACTACAAGAGGCCATTTAGCGTTCAGTTTATGTCTGAGAGATTTTTCTGCCTCTGTCTCTCCACATATTTCCTGTGGTGTGTGTGTGTGTGTGTGTGTGTGTGTGTGTGTGTGTGCGCAGCTGAAGTATAATGTAGAGTTTGGCCATTAGGGCAAAAGCCACACTTTGGACAAAGTGCCGAAACATGACAGAAATATATGATCATAAAACGAAAGATTAGATTTACACAGTGTTCAACACCCTTAGAACAAGAATCAAGTATCAAGTCACACTTTATTGTCGATTCTTAAAATATGCAGGCATTTCGGTCCTTAAAGGTGCAGTGTGTAATATGACATCATCAAGAAAGTTCTACAAAGTTCTAGAATGCAACACTCCCTGGGTAACCCCAACCCTTTCGAATAATAACAGAAGCTACAGTGGCCTTCAAGGACAAGAACAATTCTAAATTTTAAACAATGCATCTGATGACATTCCAACTATGACACTCTCAAGATGGCGGCACTAGGCCTTGGTCCAAAATATGCAGAAATGTGGACATATATGAGATCCTTTCTAAGGAAGAAAATAATAATTAAAAAAAAAATGTTCAGCTACTATGCACTAAATTAAATGTACTTATGGATATTATAATTACTTTCTACAAAATCTGCTAGGAAATAAAACCCAAAATTCTACACACTGCAGGTTTAATACATAAGGACCGAAATGGTGTTTGTCTCTGACCCACGGTGCAATAGGAACAATAATAATGATACAATAAAGTAGTCGAATGAGATAAAGATAAACGGAAAAAAACGGTATATAAAAAATAGAATAGAAAGTAAAAAGTAGATTAATTAAATTGAAATGTGCAAAGTTATGAACGAAAGAATGAACAAAGAATTGTCGGTTGTATAATCTGAAGTTGAATGCGAAAATGTATAAAAATCCCAACATAGAAGTAGCAAAATCATTGTTTTTACAAGCACTGGTCAATTTTAAGATTTTTGTCTATTTGCTCCCACAGACTTTCTTTTATTTTAATGCAAATAAAGGAACCCAATTTCACACACTCACGGATATGACAGCTGAATTTTGTGTGCAACAACTTTTTTGACACACAAATTGTTAACATTATGAATATTAATTATTGAATCGTGGAAACATCTTTTTGGCAGCTACCGTACACCATCTTCATTAAAGCTGGGGTATATGATTTCTGATTGGTCAAAGTTAACATGAGCTGACACTTTGACCAATGAGAGCGAGGCTCCGATTTTCTGTTCTTATTGGCTGTTGGGACTGTCCATTCACTTTGGCACGACTTTGTTGGTGTCAGGGAGGGACCATATAGGGGAGGGACCAAAGAGAACAAGTGGAGCGGTTGAGGTATTTGGATTTGAATCTCTATCCCAACTGCTATTTTCTCCCCAAATCATATACCCCAGCTTTAAGGTGTTTATTTTTTAAACCCTAGTCACCTGCATTACCTTGCCTCACATGTGTAAACATACAAACATAATGTATATTATACGGCACACACCACACATTGGGTGCTGTTCAAAAAATAACAAATATACTTGATTGATGTTTTGACCTGATGTCGTTTGGACGCGGTTGATATGTGAAGAGTGACTGTCGGCTCTGTGGGCAAAATATCCTCTAATCTGATCCCCGTGGCTTCAGGGCCAAAGCCAAGCGTAGTGAAGTGTGTGTGTGTGTGTGTGTGTGTGTGTGTGTGTGTGTGTGTGTGTGTGTGTGTGTGTGTGTGTGTGTGTGTGTGTGTGTGTGTGTGTGTGTGTGTGTGTGTGTGTGTGTGTGTGTGTGTGTGTGTGTGTGTTGTGTGTGTGTGTGTGAGTGTGTGCGTGTGTGTGTGTGAGGGTGTGTCTCTGTGTGTGTGTGTGTCTGTCTGCTTGTGTGGAGGGGTCACACGGTTTGACAGCAGAATCAGTCCTGTCTTAGGGCGAGCCACCTGCTCCACTTTGGGTGGTAGGATGGCCTAGAGGTAAGGTGGCCGACCAGTAACCATGAGGTCGCTGGTTCGATCCCCGGCACCGGACAGGAGGGTGTGAGTCGTAAAACTAGCAGAGGCTGGTATTGTGTCTACGGTGCCCACCATTTCTACCATTGTGTCCTTGAGCAAGACACTTAACCCCAAAACTGCTCCAGGGGCGCTGTACTGCGGCTGACCCTGCGCTCTGACCCCCTCCGAAGTGTGGTAACTTGAGAGGGGATATGCGAAAAGACAAATTTCAATGTGCCTCGTGTACAACTGACAAATAAAGATAACTTAACTTAACTTAACTTTGCCCAATGGTGTTTGTCCTTTAAGATCAGATTCAACAGCTTTGTCTATTGCATATTTTCATGATTCTTTCTTTCTTGGCATTCAGTCTGTAGAAAACAAAGAAATAATTTCATTGTATGACTGACAACATGTTTCTTATTGGGCATATGACAATAAACTCTTTGAATCTTGAATCTTAAAGGCCGACTTCACCGGTTGGAATATGAAGGTGTATTGAACTCGGAGATCCTATGAAGTATAAATGTGCAAAAAAAAAAAAATCGGATCATCCTAGCCTGAGAAAAGGCAGAAAGAGTGTTTTATGGTCTCACTGTCTAACCCTACATTTCTCTTTCTGTGACATCACACTAGTGACGGGAATAATTGAACGAATGGGTTCAATAGATAGTTTGACCAAGACGCTAGGTTTAGACCGGGATGATATTCTGATGGTATGATGATAACCTTGAGCAAAAATACCACAATTTCTTTGTATCACGGTATTGCTATTGCAGCTCATAAAATGTGTTATTGTAGTGTCTATGTAAAAAAGAACAATTTTTCTTGCAGATTTTTCCAATTTTGAACATATAGAATATTCCGCTCACTAAATTTGATCGTGAGGAAGCCAAAATCATGACCATTATTAACATTTGATTAATTGTGCAGGGCTAAACTCTAGTAGACACTGTACGCTTGCTTGCTGGAATTTGTGCTATTCTTCAAATGTCAGTATTCTGACAATATGGAGTTGACAGAGAAAACTCCAACTTCCCACATTGAAATCCAAAAACAAAACCTTTTCCCCACAACACATGAAACCCTAACATGTCATTTGTCCTTCTCAAATTGGGCCCTCCTGCCTCTGCCTCCTGCCTCCTGCCTCCTGCCCTGCCTCTGCCTCCTGCCTCCTGCCTCCTGCCTCCTGCCAACTGCCTGGGGGTTGATTTTGAACCCTATTGTTCTTTTGATTTGAGTCATTAAGGCACGAAGGAAAGGCTATTTTGAGGCTGCTTTTGTGTGATTGTCAATCAAACATAATGGTGATGGCGTCTTGTTGTTTTTGCCATCGCAGTCAGATCCTCCCACACGTCCCATATGTATTTCATTTTTTCATGATTTGGATTTTTGGACCAAGCTCAAATGGGAAGCATTGAAAAGTCACATATTCCCAGCCACCAGTAGGGGAGAACGGTAAGTAGCACATTTTTACTCTAGTGAGAATTGCTCATCCCCAAACATCTGTCAATAGCCATTCCTACATTAAATTGAAGCTTAGGTGTTGCTTGAAATGTGTGTCTCTCTTTTTTTCCAATATGTATGAAGAAGTAATTTACCATCAAGACACTCTGACACATTGTGACAACCAACCCCATCAAGGGGTCGGTTGTCACACACTATGGGGTTGTTTGTCACAAATGTTATCTTATGGAAAAATCTTAAAAGAAGGCAATGAGGCAGAACCAAATTTGAAGTTTACTTGCATTGTCAAGTTGACAACATAGCTACATAACTTACTGTAGCCTTGGCAGTGTCTAGTTGGGATGCACTGTTTTTGATTTGTTGCCTTTTCTTGCTTGCTAGTGCTTCTGCTATCTTTCTCCGGTGTCTGAGATACAGTTGACATTTATTTCGTTATTGGGTTCCTTTGTGCGCTTGAGATAACATGAACACCCAAATTGAGACCAACCCAACCTGATTCTTGTGCTCAGCACAACATTAAATAATAGTGTAACAACACAATTGCTCCTACTTGAGGTACAAGTTTTGTTATAACATGGTAAGCTAGAAAATTGAAGCAAAATTGATTGACATGAAAACAAATCCTCACTAAATGCGCTTCTCCTCAAGGAAGTCTATGTGACTCTGATTCATTGATCTTTTTTTCAACATTCGAGCTAGGCTTGTGGCGAATAACGATGTGATCCACCATACAAATACCGTTCTCCTACTTATCCGTCCAATACCTATAGCTATACACATGTTCTCAAATTGTTCTGAGAGTAAACACACGAATAATCGGAAAACATTCCTTCCCCCTTAGTTGTACAATAACATATGTGACATTAATGATTACATTCTTGCTGAGTGCTAACTAATTGCATAGAAGGAGAAATCAGTCATCACATTTATTTCATATCGGATATGGCATTGATTAATGTAGGTGTCACAATCGTTATATCAACACGAGGGAGTATATTGTAAGCAGTAGGTCAATCAAATCAAATCAAATCAAATCAGTTTTATTTGTATTTGTATGTAATATCACAGATAGACATTTGCCTCAGTGGGCTTCACATCTTGACTCTGACATTGTGTATGAATGTTTGCTTCACCAATAAATTTTAAAAAAAAAAAAGTGTGTAATTAAAAAAAAAAAACTTGTGAGTGTGGTCCAATCACCAAGCACATTATGTAAATTTGCAGCTATTTGTATTTTGACCTTTTTAACCAGTTGCACACAATGATGTTATTTTGGATGAATATTCCAACCTTTCAAAGTGTTTGTCTGAGAGTGTGTGATTGTAGTGCATTGCCCCATTAGGAGGCTGTCAGTCAGTACAAAGTGCCACAGACCGCTGAGGTGGATTATGGTTTTTTTTTTTTTAAAGATATTTTTGGGCATGCTTTATTGACAGTGCAGAGAGACAGAGGTGAAATGGGGCAGAGAGGGGAGTGACATGCAGAGAACGACCGCGGGTGGGAATCGAACCCGGGTCTGCTGCTGGGCCCGGCCCGGGAGGGGGACGCCTACCAACTGAGCTAAAGGCGCCCCTAGGTTGATTATGGGTTTGAATCCATTTCTCCTGCTGAGCTGCTTTCTGGCAACATCTGTCTCCTCTCTACTGGAAATGAACAAAACGTTATGAGAAAGAAATTTAGAAGATTTTCATTTTTTTCATTTAAACTTTGTTTATACTCGAATGATCAGTTGAGGGGTCGTGTCCCTCATTTGCAATGACACAGATGAAAATAATACGAACAAAATAAGAAAAAAAAAAATTTAACACGTAGTGCAGAGAAAGAAAAGGAAGAAGTTGCAGCTTGATAGTAATGTAGTTGTGTTTGTTTGTATTTTTGGATGAAGAGAAATAGATAGAGAGAACAGAAGAGGAGAGGAATCAAAAACAAAGTTGTTAAACAGAGGAATCCTATCAGTGCCAGAGTGAAGGTGTTATAACTGTAGCAGAACAAGGTGTGAAGACTCCATATGTGTGTGTGTGTGTGTGTGTGTGTGTGTGTGTGTGTGTGTGTGTGTGTGTGTGTGTGTGTGTGGTGTGTGTGTGTGTGTGTGTGTGTGTGTTGTGTGGTGTGTGTGTGGTGTGTGGTGTGTGTGTGTGTGGTTGTGTTGTGTGGTGTGTGGTGTGTGTGTGTGTGTGTGTGTGTGTGTGTGTGTGTGTGTGTGTGTATGTGTGTGTGATGTGGTGTGTGGAGTGTTGTGGTGTGTCTGTGTGAAAAAGGAAACATGAGAATGGAAGGATGGCAAACAGAGAGTCTGTTGCTAACAATATGGGAATGTGAACGTTTTAAGAAGCTCCCTGGTATTAAGACACCTGTCACACACCACACACACACACACACACACACACACACACACACACACACACACACACACACACACACACACACACACACACACACACACACACACACACACACACACACACACACACACACACACACACACACACACACACACACACACACACACACACACCACACACACACACACACACACTCAACTCACACGGACACACAAGCTTGGCTCAGACCATGGAAAACAATGTTTTTTTTCTTTTGATATATTAGGACTGCATTGTTGTGATTTCTGAACACACAACACATTGTTTCGCCATGTGTTTATAACTGGACGTGGCTGTTACACAGATCTTATATCTGTTTGAAAGAAAGTACAAACTGTAACTTCTAACACTGCCTGATTGAAACCGTTCATGCATTTACGTAATATCGTCAACAAATAGCTGTTTTCCATAAACATGTGTTTGACTCCTGCATGGAAACTTGTAAATGGAACCGTGGTACATCTCCTTATATTCCAAATTATGTTTTATACTCAAGACATCTTGTTTTGTATATATTCATGTGTCATCATTTCATATAAAATCCTGGTTTTGTAAAATATTGTATCATCATCATCATCATCATCATCATCATCATCATCATCATCATCATCATCATCTTTATTGTCAGACTCAAGGTCCATAAAAAGAACACACAAAACATAAAAAACATAAAAAAAACCCACCCCACAGATACACACGTATATTTAACTAAATATGTTGTTTTGATATCTGCAGCAAGTTACACCACTCATACAAGAACAGGAAACCACTACAATCCTTTGTATGATCGCTGTGCTAGTTTTATTGCTCCATAAATGTTAACAATATTGATAGAGTTATTGTAATGCTAATCATTTGAACCCAAACATTAATACTAGTCTCCATGTATATAAGGACATTCAAGTTCATGTATCACTTTAGACTAAATTAACATTTTGCATCATTTGAAAACATACAGGTCTGTTAGATGTGTTAGATGGGGTGGCAGTAGCATTGTGCTAGCTGGCTTTACCTGGGCTTTATCAACTGTTTCTTCTCTGTATGTTTCACTCACTCACTCAGTGGGTCAAGGACACAGGTACTGTCTGTAAGGAGGCCATTCAGGGTGTGTTTGTCCCCTTTACCTCCAGTCATATGTCTCTGACTCACGCACGCACGCACGCACGCACCAGCACCACGCACAGCACGCACGCACGCACGCACACTCACCACTCACTCACTCACTCACCACACGCACCACGCACCACTCACTCACTCACGCACGACACATCACTCATCACTCACTCACTCACGCACGCACGCACGACGCACGCACGCACGCAACACACCACACACACACACACACACCACACAGTCAAGCTTGGCTGAGACCATGGAACACAATTTGTTTTTCTGGGATCTATTAGGACGGCATTGTTGCGGTGTGTGTGTGTGTGTGTGTGTGTGTGTGTGTGTGTGTATGTTACAGGTGTCAGGTTAAACATATTTTTCATCTTCTCTCATTCTTCTTTGCCAGATGAAATAACTCACCTTTTCTCACCTTATATTTACATTACCTTGTACGCTTCACACTTTATTAGTGATTTACAGAGGGCAACAGGGTTATAACAAACACTGGCAAACAATTTGATAGATGGACGAAACAACACTAAGCTCATCTTGAAAAGCAGTTTGCAGTGTGGAAATTGACATGTGGTCAGTGAAATGACAGCTGTTGCAAAGAAAGGGAGGAGATTTGACATTTTTGACACTATTCTGTCACTGATTTCACCTCCGGGGCGTTTCATGTAGTTTGATACAGAGGTGCTTTGTTACTAGATGTAGGACAACACAAAACAAACACACCCAACCCCTCACATCATGGCTTAAGGGCTGCTCAATAATCCAACACACCTCTGTCATAGTTTACAATTAAGACACGTGCAACATAGTTTGATGTAATGGCTCTGCTCAAAGCATCTTTCCAGCCAAATTAAACTATGCAAGAGAAAGAAAATGGATTCCAGGGTGGATGGATGGATGGACGGACGACGACAGACAGACAGACGATGGATGGATGGATGAATGGATGGATGGATGGATGGATGGATGTCAGACCATATCACTTCCTTATTTAGGCCAACCTTCTCCAGGCAGTTTGCTTTACACACACACACACACACACACACACACACACACACACACACACACACACACACACACACACACACACACACACCACACACAAAACACACACACACACACACACACACACACCACACCACACAGAATTCAGCCCTGGGCTTAACACTGGCACTGGGGCACTGACGGGACTTGCTGAAAATGTCATCTTCTTAAACCATAGAAACACACAGAGGGAGAGGTAGAGCCTGGAACAGCAGGACAGGCCTTCAGCCATATCATCGAACAGTCTGACATATGAGAGGAACATACAGTTTAACAGCCTCCTATAGCAAACACAATAGCATAGTTTGTAGCACTTCTGCCCAAACTGTTCTCTGCTATTGATTATTGATTATTCAGTTTATTTCAGACATATCAAAAAAAGAAAAATTAAAGCAAGTAAATACAATAAAAGTAGTTCAATGATTCACAAATAAAAATAACAAAAATAAACAAATAACATTGATATGCCTGAAAAGGATAGAAAGAATATACACTTATCAATGTTGGTCATGAATTGCAAAGGGAGTGACACCTCTTCTATATAAACTCTATGGCTGCACAGACGTCTTCTTATTATGTTTTCGTGTTGTCCTTCCAGCCGCTGAGGAACACTGATGACAATTGCACTTGATCGTTGCTCAGCTATTACCGCAGTCAGTGTATATTCAGAAAGGGTTGAAATAGCGTAGCAGGAATCTCATTGAAACAAGGTGGAACATGGTAGAGCAGCGTGATGGGATGATTTGAAATATAAAAGACAATTTAAAAATGGAATGTATAAGGAAATAGGGCGAAACAAACTGGTATACCATTAGAAAAAAGTGTGTGTGCGTGCGCGTGTGTGTGTTAGTGCGTGTGTGTGTGTGTGTGTGTGTGTGTGTGTGTGTGTGTGTGTGGTGTGCGTGCGTGCTGGCTGTGCGTGGTGAGAAAAGAGGCAGCACTTTTAGGCCTCCTAAAAATAGTCTTAAAATGCCTTGAAATGTCCCAGTGCAGCAGAGAATAGCCCAATGTTAAAACGCCACCAGAGAGAGAATGTATGAACGGTGATTCAACCTTGTCGGAATGTCACAAAGTGTTCTGCAATGTCACTGTCTGTGTCCTGCTCAGTAGCTGGGTTTCCTCTTGAATATATTAGAGTTTTTTTTATTAGATATTTCTTTCTAAGGACATTCTATGGAAGAGGATTAGGGCCACTGTTAGGATTTTAATTTTTAAATATCATATGATGTTATCTTTTTTCTTCCATATATCCGAATAAACAAACACGATTTTTATAGTTTTTTAATTCCAAACATGAGGAAAACAATATTGAGTTCTGACCTTTTCCTCAGAATTCTGACTTTAAATTCAGAACTTAATTTTTTTTTAATGCGTGGCCTGATCCTCTTCCGTACATTCCTGCTTTGTTGCATGACTTATTTCCTCATTAATTCTTGCATGTAGGGAATAAGTTGTCAATTTAGTCCGGCAGCTTTTATGTCAGAATTCAAAAATCTATAATTTTGGAAATTAGTTGAATTTTAAGTGTGTTCCTTTCCATTCTGCTTTCTGACTTATTTGCAGCAGTAGCAGTTGCATTAAGAAATAGATGGATGGATGGATGGATGGATGGATGGATAGATAGATAGATAGATAGATAGATAGATAGATAGATAGATAGATAGATAGATAGATAGATAGATAGATAGATAGATAGATAGATAGATAGATAGATAGATAGATAGATAGATAGATAGATAGATAGATAGATAGATAGATAGATAGATAGATAGAAACCAAAACCAAAACCAAAACCAATCTCTCTTCTCTCTCTCTCTCTCTGTCCCCCTCAGTGATTATAGCTCGCTCTGCTCTGATCGTGGGGCGAGTGCTCTGACCCTCTGTGTGGGCTGCCTGTGTGGCCTTCACCGAAAAGAACATGCCTGAGTCCACACACACACACACACACACACACACACACACACCACACACACACACACACACACACACACACACACACACACACACACACACACACACACACACACACACCACACACACACACACACACACACACACACACACACACACACACACACATGCCTGAATCTATGTACATGAGTGGGCTGGATGGTGGTTAGAGAGCTAGAAAAATATGAACACATTTTATAAATTAGAAAAAACCTTTAGGTACATTTTGTTTTGATTTAGTCTTAGTAGAAATGATGTGATACATGGGTCGAAAAATGCTTCATTTGATCAATGTATTTTATTCAACCTTTATTTAACCAGGCATGTTATTACTCTAAACACATTCTTATTTACAACGACAGTCTGGCCAATGACACAAGCTCAGTTCAGTCTTCATGTCAGATAAATGTGCCAAACCTGCTTTGAATTTCATGTAAAAAGGTGATGATTGTGTCACCACGAGTTGGCGTATTACAATATTGCAAAGTTTTTTTGTTTTTTTTGTTTTTCCTCTTTTGATGAAGGCATTAAAACATGGCCCCCATTAGCTGACAGTGAATTAAAGTGTTTTTTTGGGGCGACATGAGCTCACAATAGAGACACAGACGCATCCTCCTAAATGCCAATCCCA
>CM047510.1:28174324-28179324 GCA_026122265.1 Ammodytes dubius
ACACCAGACCACACTGACACACACACACACACACACCACACACACCACACACACACACACACACACACACAACACACCACACACACACACACACACACACACACACACACACACACACACACACACACACACACACCACACCATACACACACACCCCCACACACACACACACACACACACACACACACACACACACACACAACACACACACACACACACACACCACCACACAATGTTAATAACATTGGAGCGGAGGTTTAGCTGTGAGGAGGTTGAAAGAGCAGCAAGACACTGCACTAGTAAAAAAAAAAGTTTAAATGTCTCAGCAGTCATTGCGAACACTGTTTACTGAGCTGGTTTAGTGTGTGTGTGTGTGTGTGTGTGTGTGTGTGGTGTGTTGTTGTGTGTGGAGTGTGTGTGTTGCTGTGTGTTGTTTGTTGTGTGTGTGTGTGTGTGTGTGTTGTCTGTGTCTGTGTCTGTGTGTGTCTGTGTGTTTGTGGAGATCCGACTCACTGTTCACAGTGTGTGAAGATTGATTTAAGCAGTGTAGCTTTTCTGTGTGTGTGTGTGTGTGTGTGTGTGTGTGTGTGTGTGTGTGTGTGTGTGTGTGTGTGTGTACTGAAGGAATTGGACTCTAATATTTAGCCTTGATCCGGTAAACCCCCTCTGACTTGTCGCCTCTTTACTTACGCCAAACACGGATCCTCTATCCAACTTAACTTCTTTGTGTACGTGTGTGTTTGTGCTGATGTATAAATTCCTTTATGTGTGTGTGTGTTTGTGTCATAAACCCGTGTACATCATGGTGTGTGTGTGTGTGTGTTGTGTGTGGTTGTGTGTGTGTGTTTTGTGTGTGAATGGTCTTGTGGTTAGTGAGTGTGACATGGCGTCAGCCTAGATTTGCCATTGGATCAGTTTTCATAGTAGCTGGATAACATCACGCCGAGCAAGTGTTTATGATCTGTGGTGTGTGTGTGTGTCGTGTCTGTGTTGTGTGTGTGTGTGTGTGTGTGTGTGTGTGTGTGTGGTGTGTGTGTGTGTGTGTGTGTGTGTGTGTGTGTGTGTGTGTGTTTGTTGTGTGTGTGTGTGTGTGTGTGTGTGTGTGTGTGTGCCTGTGTGTGTCTGTGTGCTGTGTCTGTGTGTTGTGTCTGTGTTGTGTCTGTGTGTGTGTGTGTGTGTCGAGGCTTGCAAAACTAAAAACTAGGTTTCGACCCTGGTCTTGTTTTGCAAGGGCTCAGTTGCTGCTGAAGTATTTCTGAGTGGGGCACATAGATAACTTATGAATACCAGTGTGCCATCCTGTTCATTGAATATTAAGTCTCCCTGTGTTGGTGGCATTTCTTTCTTGACAGCACTGGGACGTCTGTGCTGTTGTTATTGTTGTTGTTGTTGTTGCTAACGGCAGCCACACAGCACTTTCTCTGTTTACCTCAGACTGACTTCTGATGCTGCTGTGTGTGTGAACGTGTCTCCTGCTGGGGAAAGCTACCTGACCCTGGAGAGGCTTAGCAAAAAAAGCTTTTAACAAAGAGGATGAAGTCAGAATTGCTTTCTCTCTCTCTTTTTCTTTCTCTCTCTCTCTCTCTTCTTCTTTCTCTCTCTTTATTCTTTCAATTCTTTCTTCTTCCCTCTCTCCTCTCCCTCTCTCTCTTGCTCTTTCTCTTTCTCTCCTCTCTCTATCTATCTTTTTCTCTCCTCCCTCACACACACACACACACACACACACACACACACACACACACCCCACACAACACACACCACACACACACACACACACACACACACACACACACACACACACACACACACACACACACACACACACACACACACACACACACACACACACTATCTTTCTTTGAATATTAAGTCCATTGAGTAGAGGAAAGAATAGGAATAAAACTGAAGCCTTGCCTACTATTAAAGCTATAACCTTGTTCCACTATCCTTTGGCCGAACCATGTATTTTTCTTTATTGGAGTTTTCTCTGCATATACAAAAGATACAACACATTATCTACTACTTGATAGTTGATCCTGTGCAGGACAAATACCGACAAACACAGCGAGAAAAAGGCCTTTGCACATCGGATATGTCGCGAGTAAACTGCAGGGAAAAGAAAATGATTTGGGAAGGGAATTTTGACCGGTCTGATTATCGGAAACAACGTATTAGAAAAAAACTATCTTACGGCATGTAGCTGTATGTGATGTCATTTGTTTATCTTAAACAACAAGAGAGGCAATCAATGAAGGGTCAGTGGGTTCAATATCATTTCCCCGCAAGGTTGAATTATAAAAATGTAAACATTTTTAATGATGTGGAAATATTTGCCTACAAACAGTTCTGCGTGCGTCATAATCTTTCATTAAATTCAGACTGGGCACACTTGGAGAATGTAGTTCACCCCTTAGGGACTTTGGTTTAACAGATCATTTTCTAATAGGGAAAATATTGAGATCTGTTGCACATTTCATATGAATGCTCCAACACTCAGTAGGAGCATTTATCAGTCAGAATTAAATTAGAATTAGTTTTATTTGTTTTGTATATATTTATGCTGTTGTTATCTGCCCTTAGGCTCTGTAATACACACACAATAAATACTAATCATACATAGGGAATGCCACGTTTTATTTGTAACTTTTGTTTTACGAATGTGCACCAATCTGAAGTTACGTGTTGGCTTTATTAATATGTGAAATATTGGTTATAATGATATAGTTGATATAATGGTAGTCAATTACGCAATATGTTATTCATCAACGTAAGTAATGTTGGTCGTAAAACCTGTAGAAAATTAAAAGTAAAAAATATATGTAATAATAAAATATTGGCCAGGCTGTGCCGCCGAGTATGTATCGATCAATAACGTGCAAAAAATACGGCTACATGGTTTTATTGTGCACTAAGAAAACAGTTTTAATTGGTGTGAAATGAACAGATATTCCCTGAGCGGTGTTTATCACACAGGCAACATCACAAAAACACAGTCAAGCGTTCACAGGACTCAGTACGTTTTCTGAATGCTATAAAGTTTTCCCTTGGGGAGCGGTATAGAGTCTGTTTGTTTTGTATTAGAACGTTTGTGTTTTGATGTGAATTGAAATCTAAAGACACAGAGGACTGGATCACTGCACCTGTTCTATTGTCATGTGATCATTAGATATATCATAAGGAATAACCACAGATAGAATAGAATATATAATATAGTTTTAATTTTTTTTATTTTCATTTTCATTTTTCGTTATTTTTTTGTTTAGGACCATCAAGCCACATAGATTTTTTGACTTAACTGGTTAACAGGAATACTTCACCCATACGGAACCTGCGTTCTATCATTAAAAAATGCTATTATATATAATGAATGAGGTTTTTCTTCCCTCAGTCTTCCCTTGGCCCAGCTGTCCTGTTAATCCTAACCCTAATTTTTACTAGTTGATTTTACACTATAAAACGTAGGGTTAGACAGTGAGACCATAAAAACACTCTTTCTGCCTTTTCTCAGGCTAGGATGAACCGATTTCAAAAATGTTTGCACATTTAACTACATAGGATCTCAGAGTTCAATACACCTTCATATTCCCATCGGTGAAGTAGGTCTTTAACTTTTGTTGTCAGTCTTGTCCTATAACTCTTGAAGCTTTTCCACACTTGTAACTGTGGTAACTAGTTTGTGAAACCTCTCCTAGTTTGACCTGTGATCCAATTAAAATGTCGGGCTCAGAAGAGATTTGGTGTCTGACCTCATGACCATATATCGGTTCAGTGAGTGAGTGAGCCTCCTCCACTGCTCTTATTAGGTCATAGTGATGGGACTGTGTATGTGTCTGTGTCTAAGTCGGTGTGTCCTGCACTGCACATATATGTGTTTAAATCTGTGTGTGTGTGTGCTGTGTTGTGTGTGTGTGTGTGTGTGTGTGTGTGTGTGTGTGTGTGTGTGTGTGTGTGTGTGTGTGTGTGTGTGTGTGTGTGTGTGTGTGTGTGTGTGTGTGTGTTTTGAGTGTGTCCCCTGCGTGTGTATGTACCTCCGTGTTTCCATTTGCGGCTTTGCTTTCGGGCTGTTGCTTCAGCTCCTCGGCTAATGATGATTTACTCTTAAAACCCCACACACACCACCCCACCCACACACAACACACACACACACACACACACACACACACACACACACACACACACACACACACACCAAAGCACCAGTACCTCTCTTTCTCTCTGACCTAACTTTCCTCATGGTGTGACTTTTTTTTAGACAAACACTGTTTATAGCATTATGTTTTAGAGCCTTTCCTAACATTTTTTAATTAATGTAAATGCTGTTAAAATGTGCGGCTCGTTTATATTGTTAAGATTCTGCACATTAGGAAACATTGACAACTAACTGTTGAAAAAGAAATTTCTGCTGACAGGTTTCACTTTGAACTGAACAGTAACATATTAAATGATGTAAGATATGATATTCAAAATTTTAAAACGGG
Source organism: Ammodytes dubius (assembly GCA_026122265.1). Lineage (NCBI taxonomy): Eukaryota > Metazoa > Chordata > Actinopteri > Uranoscopiformes > Ammodytidae > Ammodytes > Ammodytes dubius. Next base: position 28,178,803 of record CM047510.1, read on the forward strand.
TGGCTTAAATCAATCGATCTGATTGGTTCCTAACTGTTGTCTAATGGGCGTATACATAACATGATGTAATCTACACCTATAGGCTTTATACTGTAACATTGGCTGGTGCATGTGACAGTTATCAGTGGCGATTGTTATGACTTGTGTTAGCTGCAACATATGGGAGCATTTCAGCACTGCATTTTTATAACAAACATCAACCCTACAATACTATGTCTCCACTGCGCCATATCTTATCAGTATACGTACTTATGCGTATACTGTGTGTGTGTTGTGTGTGTGTGTGTGTGTGTGTGTGTGTGTGTGTGTGTGTGTGTGTGTGTGTGTGTGTGTTCCATACCATTAGTAGATTGGAAGCAATGTAAAGTACCAGCAGCTTATGAGGTAGCACATGGTCCACGTTCAAAAAGTTAAGCATCCATCATTATTAGCCCTGTGCTCATATTACTGTGTGGTGGGACTGCCAGCACTGGATATAAATCTCATCATCAGAGCAGATTATGAGTTGTTTGTGTGTGTGTG
>CM047510.1:28184324-28186824 GCA_026122265.1 Ammodytes dubius
CTACAGCAACCGAACAAGCCAAAATTAAAGGCCTACTCTGTCATTGTTATCCAGAAAACTTTATGTCAAAGTCATTGAATCCTGTATCTACTCCTGCATCTGCACACTGAAATAGACCAGTGTTTATACACAGCCTAGACCATGTAAAGAAAAATATATCAACTATACTTCTAAATATTAATATTTGCTCTGTCAAGTTAGTCGATTCGAAGTTTGTTACATTGGCAAGAAGAATTCAGCATGAAATGCTTCTGCATCTTGCTCCACACTTGTTACATCTTGCTGCCGAGTGAGTACGTTGCTACTCCATTCATTTTTCATTTTCCTTTATTTATTCTCGAAAGGCAATTGAGGGTTACCCTTTTACAATGACGTTAGACATTACAGATACACAATATCATGAGAATACACAAAAGCTTACAAAGAGACAACAACAATTAAAACATTCAGATCAATTGAAAAAGCAGAACAATAGCCTAATTAAAACAGTTACAAGTGGAGTGGGTGATTCAAAATAATAACTTTAAATGGTTAACAGTATGAGTGTATTTATTTATTTGATGTTGTAGGCTGTTCCATACATCCTCCATACACGGCCTAAGAGATGTGAATATTTCTAATCCACTCCGTGCACTGGCTGTGTGCTAGGTGCTTTCTGGCAGTCGCTGGTACGTTGAGAGGACATGGACATTTGTTTTGGGGTGAATCAGTTTTTGACGTGTAAACGGAAATATTCCTTTATTGCTGCGCATTGTAAACACCTTTTTTGGATTAATGGCTTAACCGGAATATAGACCTTAAACAGAATATGATGTGCATGTTAACATGGTGACTGAGAGAGAGAGAGAGAGAGAGAGAGAGGGGAGAGAGAGAGAGAGAGAGAGAGAGAGAGAGAGAGAGAGAGAGAGAGAGAGAGAAATGAAGAGGAGGTGGTGATGGAGAGCAGAGTGTGGGAGGGCTGACGTGTTAGAAAGACAAAGTGCTCCAAGGATGAGAGAAAGAGAGGGTGGGAGAGACAGAGAGAGCAAGGGAGAGAGAGAGTGCGAGAGAGAGATATGGATGGATGGATGGATGGATGGATGGATGGAGCTCTTCTGAAGTGTAGCTACTGTAGCCGAGAGAGCAACGAGGAGCAACATAAAACACAGAAATGGGAAGAGTGAGAGGTTGTATGATGCTACAACAGAACTAACAGGCAGAATCCTGTCTGTTGTAGTGTGTGTGTTTTTTGCAAAAAAACATCCTGATGGTATTTTACCCCTCTGTTTTATTTGCGATATCCTCTAATGCTTGTGTAGACTTTTAGATGATCTCTGAGATGATGTGTGCTACTGTGATCTGAGCATGTATACACTTTGCAGTTCACAGGCAAGGGGCACCCTTCATTTGTTAGGATTAGGGATGTATCTAAACAGTTCATTTTTGATCGCTAAATGTAACGATTATTTTGTCCCATCAATCTAACAATTATTTTCTGTTAAGTCGATTGACCATAACTTCCATTAATCTCTCAACCTTTTACTCAAGCGTTTTATCTAAGAATACTTACTACAAGAAATTCCAAATGAAAAAAAGAGATAGAAGATAGAGATAGAGATTGGAAGAGAAAGAGAGCAACAGATCCATAGAGAGCTGGTTCTGCTGTCAGCCTCCACACACATACAGATACTACTGTATATTAGTTCAGGGTGAAATACATTTCTGATGTAACTTCTGAAGACTGTCCTCTGCTGTCTGCTTTCTTCTTTTCGCCTTTCATCTCCAAAGCAAAATGGAAATCTGTGACACCATTACTAAAGCTACTTTTCACCTCTAGCAGAGAAGAAGGATCTGTGTGAATACAATTATAATTCACCCCACAGATGGCCGTAAGGGCTGAAGGAATCATAAGGAAATAAGATATGACTTGCAGGCTGGATACTTTTAAAATTTTTATATAAATTGTTCTGTAATGTTGTCTTTAGGCTTTAGGAAATTATTAGAAAATTGTCAAATGTTCCATGTATCTTTTATTAAGTTTATATTTATAATTTGTAACCGTCTAATAAATTCACATTGGTTTTCCGAACATAGACTAATTCCTTTAGATTTTTGGAATTTAAGTAATTTGAAAACAATATTCCTGAAAATCAGAAGAAACACTCAACAACTTGAGGATATCTTTTAAACGAGACCAAAGCCACAGTGGCTCTGTTGAGCTGTCCTAAGTCCGCTTTGAGCTAAATGCTAATGCCATTACGCAAACAAGCTTCATACAACACTTGATTTTGTATGGGTTTTAATGAGATGCAAATTTGCAAATAATTAGTTAGCTATTATTCATTCAAACATTCTGAAAAAATGTGTTACACAAAAAATAGTCTTTTTAATTGCAAGTATCAACTGGCAAAGTTCCATGATAAAATATAGTATATTAGTTTACGTTTTTTACTGTAGTCACCTGCATTGCTCGCCATACACTTCTATCCTTGAGCATTTACTCTCTGTCAACTGAAGATTT
>CM047510.1:28209324-28214324 GCA_026122265.1 Ammodytes dubius
TTGTTTGACTTGTGAAATGGGGGACTTAAAGAACATTTTGATTTTGGCTGTACTATACTAGGTAATTGTACTATATTAACTGGGTATAATTGCATTACTAAAAAGACTAAAATACAAAAGTCATTGACTAAGACTAGACTTAAATGTCATCAGCTTTTGTTGACTAAGACTAGACGAAAATAGTCCCAGATATTTCTGACTAAGAGCAGACTAAAAAGCTCAATACTTTTAGTCAACTGAAACTTGACTAGACTAAAAAGAGTTTAAACGTGACTAAGACTAATAAAAACTAAAATGACAATTTGACACAAAGACTAGACTAAAACTAAACTTAAAACAGGCCGCCAAAAACAACACTAGTTGCAAGGCCACTGTCAATCAATTTTAACAATACTTTACACATTTTAATATGTATTTACGATTTTTTTTTTTTTAGATATATTTTTTGGGCATTTTTATGCTTTATTGATAGTGCAGAGAGACAGAGGTGAAATGGGGCAGAGAGGGGAGTGACATGCAAAGAACGACCGCGGGCGGGAATCGAACCCGGGTCTGCTGCTGGGCCTGGCCCGGGAGGGGGACGCCCTACCAACTGAGCTAAAGGCGCCCCCCTTTACGATTTATTTTAACAATTTTTATACCATATTTTTGGAGGCTTTAAAGTCTCACTTGCTTGTCTCTTCTCTTCGGCTGGCTTATGTCGCTTTATTTATTTTTATTTTTTCATATTAATTTTTTTATTCACTTTTGTAATGTGTATTCTATACTTGATGTATTCTAATCTTTCTATTTCATGCCCCTGTAAAGCACTTTGAATGGCCTTGTGTCTGAATTGTGCTATAGCAATAAACTTGCCTTCCTATTGGAATAACAAAACACAACAAGATATGACTTAAAAGCGTATAGTTCCCAAGTATACAGTACAGTACCTCTCAAAAAGTTCCTGAATCTGTTTAGTCCTAAAAAATGGCTTTTGTCTTGGCTTCTACTTCTCTGTTTCTGTCCCTCTGTTGCCTTTTTCTTACTCATGTTATTTTGTCTCCCGACTCCCTTCTTGCTGACATTGCAGAAATATCCCCATGATGTAAACTGGTGTAATGTTATTATGACAACCATTAGAGAATACTAATGACCAGATCAAAACACACACTGTCATAGTTGTCCTCCTCTAACTCTGTGTGTGTGTGTGTGTGTGTGTGTGTGTGTGTGTGTGTGTGTGTGTGTGTGTGTGTGTGTGTGTGTGTGTGTGTGTGTGTGTGTGGTGTGTTGTGTGTGTGTGTGTGTGTGTGTGTCTGTGTGTGTGTGTGGTTGTGTTTGGTTGTGTGTGTGAGTGCGTGTCTGTGTGTGTGTGTGGTTGTGTTTGGTTGTGTGTGTGAGTGCGTGTCTGCGTGCGTGTGTGTGTGTGTGCGTGCGTGCGTGCGTGCGTTTGTGTGTGTGTGTGGGTGTTTTATCTAGATTCTGAGCAATAGGAAAGGTCTTCTTCCGGAGCCCAACCTGGCCCAGCTGTTGACCAGTATGACCAACCCTGCCGCTCTGCAGATCCTCATGAGACCGTACCACACTGGCAAGAGAGGAGGTATGTAGAGGTAGTATGGATGAATGAACAAGCTTTGGGTTCAAGGGGTTTCACTAGGTTTTTAAGTCTTTCGATTAAAACAAACCACAAGTATAATGTGCAAGTGCATCTAAAACAAATTAGAATATCATGGAAAAGTCCACTCAAAACGTAAACTTTTAATAGAACAGATTTTGGGTACAACCTTTTTCATTTTATAAATCCAAAAATACCATTTAAAGGTGTTAATGCTTTTAGGAAGAAAATCATTACATTTTAAAGGTGCAGTGTGTAATATGACATCATCAAGAAAGTTCTACAAAGTTCTAGAATGCAACGCTCCCTGGGTAACCCCACCCCTTAACAGAAGCTACAGTGGCCTTCAAGGACAAGAACAATTCTAAATTTTAAACAATGCACCTGATGACATTCCAACTATGACACTTTCAAGATGGCGGCACTAGGCCTTGGTCCAAAATATGCAGAAATATGGACATATATGAGACCCTTTCTAAGGGAAACAAAAACAATTATAAAAAAAATTTTCAGCTATTATGCACTACATTAAACGTACGGTACTTATGGATATTATAATTATTTTCTACAAAACCTGCTAGGAAATAAAACCCAAAATTCTACACACTGCAGGTTTAACTCTACAATAGTTTATTACATCCATTTTGCACGTTCTCTGCCCATACTGAGTAATTCTCTCAATGTAAGTTTCTCTCCTGATGCACGTTTCCTGCTCCCGAGTGTCTTCAGTAATCAGAGATCCTCTGTGCGGATATGTTCCTCTGTTATAAACTGTAATCACCGCGGCGACGGCTTCATTATTTGATGAATGGCTAATCAGGTATTAAAATGAAATGGTGTGACGCCAGCGGAACAGATGAGAACAGGAAGGAAGAGAAAATGAGAGAGTCTGAGGGGGGCGGTGGGGGGGGGAGGGGGGGCTCTGTTAAAGAAGAACACAATTATAAGTCTAAAATTAGGAGCTTGATTAAATGTTAAACTTCTACTCTACCTATTCTGGTGGAAGATACCATTAACTTTTGACGCTCACATTTATTATGGGGAGAACACACACACAAGCATGAAGAAGACAAAGAAAGGGGTTGGTGTGTGTGTGTGTGTGTGTGTGTGTGTGTCGTGCGTGCGTGTGTGTGTGTGTGTGTGTGAGAGAGTGTCTGTCTGTCTGTCTGTCTGTCTGTCTGTCTGTCTTTCTGTCTGTCTGTCTGTCTGTCTGTCTGTCTGTCTGTCTGTCTGTGCGTGTGTGTGTGTGTGTGTGTGTGCGTGTGTGTCTGTCTGTCTGTCTGTGTGTGCATGTGCGTGTGTGTGTGTGTGTAAAACCTTAGTTATTTCCAATACTCTGGACCAAAAAATGTAAATAGTTTTAATGTAAGTAATCACCTGCACCTTGATTGTCGTTCAATAAAAAGTTACTTTCTTTCGTTGCCACAGTGATCCTGTCTTGATTAGTCATTACTTGGTCCTATTTTGGAAAAAAGACAACATATATATTGGTGCAAAGACCTTTATAAAATATTGATATTTTCATTTTCTGAATAGATTTTTGTGTGGTTGTTTGTTTCTTTGAGTCTCTTTTCAACAGTGTCTTTTCACCAGCATCGAAATTGAATTTTAAATAGGAAAAAGTCATGAGGGAGGCAATTTTGCTTTGCCCACACACACACACACAGATCCAAATATTGCTTTTCTCGTTGCTTGTCATAAAACAGACGGCCATTTTGAAAGTGTTTGAAATGTTCTGTAAATGATGGATTGGTTGTCTGTTTAATAATTCTGCCTGTTGAGATGAAGATTGATTCATGCATGAATAGAACAATGAATTTCTAAAAGAAAATACTTTTTTCTCGACAGCAGTAGTCTCCCTTAGAGAGAGACACTGGATTGTTTTTTATTATTTATTTTATTCATTATTTTCTTTGTTGTTTGTTTGTGTTTTTCAGGGAAGTACGGGCGTCACACCAACCTGCCGTTCCTCAGACCTCCTCTCACTACAGCGCTACTCACACTGGGAAAAGCACACCAGGTCACAACAACATCTGTGTCTGTGTGTGTGTGTGTGTGTGTGTGTGTGAGTGTGTGTGAGAGTGTGTGTAGATGTGTATATTTTCCTTTATCTTACAGAACGCTGTTTGTTTCTTTGTGTTTGTGTGTGTGTGTGTGTGTGTGCGTGCGTGCATGTGTCTTTGTCTATCTGTGTGAGTGTGTGTGTGTGTGTGTGTGAGAGTGTGTGTAGATGTGTATATTTTCCTTTATCTTACAGAACGCTGTTTGTTTCTTTGTGTGTGTGTGTGTATATGTGTGCGTGCGTCTGGCGTGCGTGCATGTGTCTTTGTCTATCTGTGTGTGTGTGTGTGTGTGTGTGTGTGTGTGTGTGTGTGTGTGTGTGTTTTCTAATGTGTGTATTTCCCTTCATCTCTCAGAACGCTATGCTCGGTAATGGACTCGTCCTCCAGAACCTCTTGCACATGCAGCTCGCACAACAGCAGCTTCTACACATCAAAGACAAACGCCTCAGCACTGTAAGAACACCTGTTTGTGTGTGTGTGTGTGTGTGTGTGCGTGCGTGCGTGCGTGCGTGCGTGCGTGCGTGTGTGTGTGCGTGCGTTTGTACATGCATGTTTGTGAGCACCAGTTTTAGCTTTTAAACATCGGAGTGAGGACTGCTTTATATCAATGAGTGTCTTCACAAATATAGAAGTACAAGGATGTGCGTGTGCTTGTGTGTGTGTGTGTGTGTGTGTGTGTGTGTGTGTGTGTGTGTGTGCGGGTTTTTGTGTGTGTGTAAAAGAGTTTAAATAACATAGTTGCAGCCATGTGAATTTTCTATGTGCCTATGTACCATTTTCATGCTTGGCACTAATTGCACAGTGGCACTACATGACCATAACATTCACGCCAGCCTAACTGCCTCTTCTCTGTCTTGATGGCAGTGATAAAGTTTTCGCTTCACATTTTAAATTTGCAAATATTCTATTCCAACATGTTCCCTGGTGGTGTTGGGTTTTATTTAACTGCCAAACTGAAAGTGAAAAGTCCCAGTGATCGGCGTTTGGAATATGTTATGCTGAATCAGAATCAGAATCAACTGTATTTGTCATTGCACATGTCACAGAGCAAGAACATGTAGTTTATAGTATCACCCCGCCAATAAACATAAAAAGACAGTAACCAATAACATGGGGGGAAAGGGGAGAGAAACTGATGGGACGTCTAGCATGCGCTGCGCCCCTGCTGTTTGTTTGAGAAACTGGATGATGAGAATGAAAAAATCCAGAGAATACTGTATAATGTTTTTCTTAATTTTTTTATACTTTTTAGGTTGAATATATGCCTAGCTTTGTCTTTTCTACTGTGTCGTGGAATTGAAATATCAGCAACTAGAAGATGAGAGTTAGGAAATTAAATACCATTT
>CM047510.1:28219324-28236824 GCA_026122265.1 Ammodytes dubius
GTCAAAGTTAACATGAGCTGTACACTTTGACAAATCAGAGAGAGGCTCCGATTCTCTGTTCTTATTGGCTGTTGGGACTGTCCATTCACTTTTGGCACGACTTTGTTGGTGTAGTAGAGCATGTCAGGGAGAGACCATAGGGGAGGGACCAAAGAGAACAAGTGGAGCGGTTGAGGTATTTGGATTCGAATCTCTATACCAACTGCCATTTTCTCCCCACATCCTCCACCCCAGCTTTAAGGAACAGCCTACAACAAAATGATGGAGCATTGCTTTGGCATATTGTGCATGCCGACATACAGTATACCGATATGCCGATATACTGTTTTAACAAACAATATGATCTACCATCTTTCTGCTCTGTCTTTTAAATGGACCTCGAGTCTCTTGACTAAAGCTGATTGATTGATAGATAGATAGATAGATAGATAGATAGATAGATAGATAGATAGATAGATAGATAGATAGATAGATAGATAGATAGATAGATAGATAGATAGATAGATAGATTAACATCTCTATGCTCTGTCTCCTTCAGGGTCGGTGGGTAAAGCCCAGACAGGTCAGACGGTCTACAGCACCTCAGTGTCTCCGGTCGTCTCCCAGGGCAACGGAACCTTCTCCCACAGCGCGGCAGCTCCACCCACGGCTCAGTACGGGACAGACGCCGCTGACTACACACAGTACAACCAGGCCTACACACAGGTACACACACACACACACACACACACACAGTACAACCAGGCTTACACGCAGGTACACACACACACACACACACACACACACACACACACACACACACACACACACACACACACACACACACACACACACACAACACACACACACACACACACACACACACACACACACACACACACACACACAGTACAACCAGGCTTACACACAGGTACACACACACACACACACACACACACACACACACACACACACACACACACACAGTACAACCAGGCTTACACACAGGTACACACACACACACACAGTACAACCAGGCTTACACACAGGTACACACACACACAGTACAACCAGGCCTACACACAGGTACACACACACACAGTACAACCAGGTTTACACACAGGTACACACACACACACACACACACACACACACACACACAGTACAACCAGGGATACACACAGGTACACACACACACACACAGTACAACCAGGCTTACACACAGGTACACACACACACACACACACACACACACACACACACACACACACACAGGTACACACACACAGTACAAGCAGGCATACACACAGGTACATGGACACACACACAATGAGTGGATGGATGGGAGCAGCATATCTGGGCTGACAGAGTGACAGAGGGTTTGGCAGAGAGCGATGTGTCTTTCCATCTGTCTCTCTCTCAACACTCACACTCTGAAGTCATGAATCCTCTCTACTGGCTGTTTGTCTACTACATCTATTTCTTTATTTTCTTTCTATATATAGTCGGTGTCCTTACTAAACACATCTTCACTTCAACACTTGATATTGTGGAAAGACTTGAGGCAGTGGTGGACGATGCCATCTTTAGTAGCTAGCTTCTTGTCCTTGAAGGCCACCATAGCTTATAATTATAATAATAATTGATTGGATTTATATAGCGCTTTTCAAGGTACTCAAAGCGCTTTACAGGGTTCCAGGTTCAATTCGTTCACACACAGTCATACCGGCTTCTGTAAATTCCCCAAATGGGAGGGGTTAGCAAGGGAGCGTTGCAATCTAGATGACGCCAAAATACACTTTAAAAAGAACAACTGTTAGTCTACATTTCTTTCTTATTGTCTAACCCTTCTAACCCTTTTTCTGTCTCCACTCCTGTCATAGTTATGCCTTCATCAGCAGCAAAGTGACATGTCTGATATTTTGCAGTGCGATACAAACCCGATTCTAAATGTTAATTACGATCTATTCATCAAAACAAATGAACCGTGATTAGATAACCAATAAAACGCTTGGTTTAATTTGTCTGGGAAAGATGTGACAGAGAAGAGGAACAGGGGAGAGCGTGTGTGTGTGTGTGTGTGTGTGTGTGTGTGTGTGTGTGTGTGTGTGTGTGTGTTGTGTGTGTGTGTGTGTGTGTGTGTGTGTGTGTGTGTGTGTGTGTGTGTGTGTGTGTGTGTGTGTGTGTGTGTGGTGTTGTGTGTGTGTGTGTCTAGTCGGGAACAATACTTAATGAATGACAAAGAATTAAAGAGAGAGAGACAGAAATAAAGGATGTGACAAAATCAACCACGACAAGAAAATTACTGAGCAAACATTCATGTATCTGGTTCAGCTGCTGTTTGCTTGATGCTTGATGCTCGACTGTTGTTGTGTGTGTGTGTTGTGTGTGTGTGTGTGTGTGTGTGTGTGTGTGTGTGTGTGGTGCGTGCTGTGCTGTGCGTGCGTGCGTGCGTGTGTGTGTGTGTGTGTGTGTGTGTGTGTGTGTGTGTGTGTGTGTGTGTGTGTGTGTGTGTGTGTGTGTGTGTGTGTGTGTGTGTGTGTGTTGTGTGTGTGTGTGTGTGGGTGTGTGTGTGTCTTCCATAGGAGGCATGCAGCAGTGGTACCAGCACTACCAAACAAGCAGCACAAGCTCACAGCTACAGCACCGCTGCCCCACAGAACAACACCACAACACAGCAAGGACATACACAGAACACACACACACACACACACACACACACAACACACACACACACACACACACACAAACACACACGGGTAACACACACACAACACTTTCATTAATACATGACTATACAGTAAATGGAATGTATTGACTTCAGTCGGACAACTCATGTTTCAAATGTTTTTTGGAGTGAAATATAGTTTGAGTTTGGCATCTGGGCTCCCAGTTTGCATTTGTACATTTTAAACTTTTTATAAAAACAGACATAATACCTTATCTATACTTGAAAATTAAAAAAATAAAAGTTCTACAGCATTTCTAATTATTATTATTATTATGTTTTAAACGTAACCTTGTGTTCCAGCCTCCTCCAGTGTCAACGTACGATTATAACTCCTACATGCAGGCGGTCACTCAGTACTACTCCCAGTCTGCAACAGCCAACCAGGCCTACGCAGCCAAGGTACTAACACGCACGCACACACACACACACACACACACACACACACACACACGCACACACACACACACACACACAACACACACACACACACACACACACACACACACACACACACACACGCACCTCCATGTCCTAACCCTCCAACAGGTGTTTGAAGAGACTAAAACCTAAAACCCAAATGCCAAGATGTCTCTCAGGATCTGACCTGAAATCGATCGCACACACAAACACAGTGCAACTATCTGACATGTACTTACTCACTTAAGCTAAGATAAGATAAGATAAGATATCCTTTATTCGCTATAAACAGGCTTCCCTTAAGCCAAAGAGCCTATCATGTGCCAGGAATTATTTATTTATACAAATAAGTCATTTGTTCACTTAAATTAATTAAGTTAAATTAACTACGAGGAACTTTACAATCCAATTTTTCCTCTGATGATCATTAATTACCTGCAACAGCAAATGATCATAAACAAAACTATTTTTATTTTATTACTATTAATGCCTTTGCTTGGGTCCGATTTCTTACAAAACTATTTACTGCAGGCAGACCAGAACAGCCTGTGTTTATGAGCGGTACTAAATCAAGGTTTACTTTGCTTCACCGTCGTCATATTACCACTATAAGCTCTCAGAAGCTATTGATTCCAGCTGGTAAGATAAGATAAAATAGCCTTTATTTTGATAGTACATTAACCTTTTCAACGCAATTGAATAAGTCAATTGTCAATATAAATATCAAAATTATTTTGTGCAAAGTGTCATCCCTGGTTTCACTCGTGGTGTAGTGGTTAGATCCCTCACCCCCCCCATAGAGGCTCAGTCCTTGTTGCAGCGGACCCGGGTTTCGAATCCGGCCCGTTGTCATTCTCTACATGTCATTGCCCTCTCTGCCCCATTTCATCTATGCCTCTCCAAAACTGTCAAATAAAGCATACAAAAAGACTAAAAAGAATCTTAAAAAAAAGAAAGTGTGATCCTTAATACAGGTGTTGAGAACAAGCATGTTTGCTAAAAACACTCAAACAATTATTCTAGTTCGTCCGATATAATTGTGATGATATGTGTCCATATCAAATAAAATATAACTAACAAACTAACATACAGCACTTGAAACAGAAGCTCCTTGACCCTAGCCTTGAACCAGACAGCATCCTGTGCCTCAGACTCAGTGTAAGTGATCCTTGTAGGCTTTGCCCTCCGAGCAGTGTGCCGGCATTTACACTCAGTTTGTCTTGATGTTTATTTACAGAGAGTGACCCGTCGGTTAGACACTGATACCCTGTTAGCAGGACACATCACTCTGCACCCAGCAGCTGAAACTAGACATCTCCAAACACACAGAGCGAGCGGAGCGCAGGCCCTTATATACAGTCTATGGAGCACAACTATGGGCAGGCTTATCTGATGCTACTGATGCTACTGTGTGTGTGTGTGTGTGTGTGTGTGTGTGTGTGTGTGTGTGTGTGTGTGTGTGTGTTGTGTGGTGTGTGTGTGTGGTGTGTGGTGTGTGTGGAGGTGTGTGTGATGGGTGTGGAGAGAGTGGTGTGTGTGTGTGTGTGTGTGTCGTGTGGTGTGCCTGTGTGTGCGTGCGTCTGTGTGTGTTGTGTTTGAAAAACAACAACATGGGGGTACTCGTGGCACAGTGCCTTGCAGCAGACCTAGGTTCTAATCCGACCCGGGTCAGTTCTCTGCATGTCTTCCCCTCTGTGCCCCATTTCAACTCTGCCTTTCCGAAAATCTACCTAATAAAAAAAGAAAACCCCAAAAAAATCTAAACAACATCATGCAAAGTAAAATACATATGCATAAATTATCATAATATAATAAAATATAACGTTTTTATTTCTGTGTTGTGTCTTGTAGGAGGTGGATGTGTGTAAGCCTCTGGGGGTGTCTCTCCATGCTGTCAGCACCCCTCCCCCGGCCGTCCTGCCAGCAGCAGTCCTGCCAGCCTACAGCACTCTGCCTCTGATGCCCGGCTTCATGGGGGCGCCACACCCCGCGCCCCCCACGCCAAACCCAGCAGCACACACTGCCACCACCGACTGGAACACATACTACTACGTGAGTACAGAACATTCACACTATTGAAGATTGCTCGAGAACTTTTAGTTTGTGTTACTTCTTGCTCCCACAGAAGTTTTGTTTACTACGCCAGCCATTGTTCCGGTCGACAAAGGCATTAAGAAAAACTATATAAAAATAGCATTTTCTGCACTGATGGTCTCGTTTGCTGTTACATGTAACTATGATCATCCGTCCCACGAAAGCATTTGATTATGGGATAGTGGGGGTGCTTTTCACAGCAAGCCAGTCCATGTTTGTGATATTTACATTTCCTGTAGGGTTAGGGTTATCAAAAATCTATTTCTCTTCATCCAATAATCAAATCCTTTGGTGTGTATAGTTGTAGGGCTGATGCTAATATGTGGGGTAAGTTTCATTTATGTAAGACTTTCCTAGTGGGAGATAGCGACCCTAGCCTAACCTACTTCAGGAATGAGTGGAGGTCAATGTAAATAGCCCGGTTAGGGTAGGTAGGTTGTACTTGACAAGGAAAGTCTGACGCCCCTGAAACTAACTACCCCTTACTAGAATCAGTCCTACAACTATACCCACCAAAGCATTTGATTATGGGATTAAGACAAATAGATTTTGAGGTGGAGTGCTTTTCACAGCAAGCCAGTCAATTTTTGGTCTATTTACATTTAAATCCATTAATTTCCTGTAGGGTTAGTGTTAGGGTTGGGTTGCTATCACCCACAAGGAAGGTCCGACGCCCATGGAACTTACTACACATATTAGCATCAGCCCTACAACTATAAACACCAAAGGATTTGTTTCTGGGATGAAGAGAAACTATTTTTGAGGGGGGGTTCGTTTCATAGCAAGCCAGTCCATTTTTGGTTTATTTACATTGACTTCCATTATTTCTCTGGGGGTTAGGGTTAACCCTCTTCCTTTGTGGTGTTAATGACAGCAGCTGTAATTGTTGTGCATATGACAATACACCTCTTGTAATCTTGAAACTTTGAGTATGCATACTGTGTGTGAGTGACACTGGGAAAAAATACAACTTTCTGGGAATTTTCTGATCTTTTCCATTTTGGAAGTGACAGTCAAGAGTGAGCACACTCCGCTCAGGGGACAAATCCAAACAGTTCATATGTAGATAAACTTCTTCAGTGTTCCCACATATGACTTGTGATTTTAGCTGTTGACAGTTAGGGGAGCTGAGAGAGAGGATACTTGCTTAGCTTGTTGAATTCAAAGTAATACTACATACTACATACTATTTGAGAGTGAGTGAGTGAGTGAGTGAGTGAGTGAGTGAGTGAGTGAGTGAGTGAGTGAGTGAGATGAGTGAGTGAGTGAGTGAGTGAGTGAGTGAGTGAGTGAGTGAGTGAGTGAGTGAGTGAGTGAGTGAGTGAGTGATGTGAGTGAGTGAGTGAGTGAGTGAGTGAGTGAGTGAGTGAGTGAGTGAGTGAGTGAGGCTGTAAGCACTTTCAAGATCTTTTAAGTTTTTTGAGTTTGCAAAGTTTGGAGAATGACGGCTGTAGACTATGGGGATAGTAGATCTGTTTGGCATTTTGTTTTGAGATTTGACAATAGAACCGCAGTATTTTATTGAGTGTGTGTGTGTGTGTGTGTGTGGTGTGTGTGTGTGTGTGTGTGTGTGTGTGTGTGTGTGTGTGTGTGTGTGTGTGTGTGTGTGTGTGTGTGTGTGTGTGTGTGTGTGTGTGTGTGTGTGGCGTGTGTGTGCGTGCGTGTGTGTGTGTGTGTGTGTGTGTGGTGTGTGTGTGGAGCATGGTGACATGAGCAGACAGCATCCAGACGTCTGAGCTAAGCCTCGACTTTGGAAAGATTTTCATTTGTTTGCTCAAAGCTTCTGTGTTCTCTCTCTAAGGCTTCAGACTCTTCAAGGTGTCTGTCACTGTAGTGCTGAGGGAGGGGTGGAGTGTGCCATTTCACTGGTGGTAAACAAAGGTGGTTTTTTTGACTGCAGATTCTTATTTATCCACAGAAAAAGATAGTTTCATAAAGAAAGATGGTCCATGCCCGAGAGTAAATACAATCACTCAACACTGGAGAAAAAAATAGTATTTGCTTAGAAAAACTGTGATATTTTACCACAACATGTTGATGGATCTGAGTTTATTTAATGCATGAAAAATCATATTGCCCTCTTTTTATTGAAACCATAACATATAAAAATACGCTATTTAAGTGTGGCAATACCTCTTACAATGGAAATGCGAATAGGAAATTACAAATAAATATAAATAGTTACCACATAAAAAAAAATGTTTTGTAGTTGAAAGTTGAATTGAAACAAATTAACTTTATAATTCAATGAACATAGGTGATACTTTAGAAGCTTTTGTGCTGGGACACATGTTCTTTAGGGAACTCAAGTAAATGTCAAGGTCTGGTGAACTGTTTCCTTTATTCGGCTCTGTTAAATATTCTTATCTTGTGATAGTGGAAGTTACCAAAATAAAAAGATAAAGGCGTTTGATGGTATCATCTTATTTCAGTTCCTAGTATTACATTCTAAACAAAACAAATGTATCTGTAGCAACATGACAGGTGCCATTAACTCTCTCTATCTCTCTCTCTGTCTTTCTCTGTGTCTCTCTCTCTCTCTCTCTCTCTCTCTCTCTCTCTCTCTCTCACTCTCTCTCTCTCTCTCATGCTTGCTCACGCTCATACAACATACTGGGATTTTATTACATTAGCACTTTGTTTGAATTGTTGAATTGTAAAAATGAAATGTGTGTAAATAAAGTGTTTTGTCTTCCAAAAAATCTTCCACTCTCTCTCTCTCTCTTTCTATCTCTCTCTATGTCTCTCTCTCTCTCCATCTCTCTCTCTCTCTCTGTCTCTCTGTCTCTGTCTCTGTCTCTCTCTCTCTCTCTCTCTCTCTCTCTCTCTCTCTCTCTTCTCTCTCTCTCTCTCTCTCCAACTCTCTCCATCTCTCTCTCCCTCTCTCTCTCTCTCTCTCTCTCCTCTCTCTGTCTCTCTCTTTCTCTTCATCTCTCTCTGTCTCTCTCTCTCTCTCCATCTCTCTCTGTCTCTCTCTCTCTCTCCATCTCTCTCTCTCTCCATCTCTCTCTCTCTCTCCATCTCTCTGTCTCTCTCTGTCTCTCTCTCTCTCTCTCTCTCTTTCTTTCTCTCTCTCTCTCCATCTCTCTCTCTCCCCATCTCTCTCTCTCTCTGTCTCTCTCTCTTCAGAACCAGTCTCGGGGCCATAAGAGGGAGTATCCTCAGCTGGCCGTGCAGGACGTGACATCATCAGAAGGCGCCTACATCGGCCAACACTCCCAAGGGCTCGGAGGGCAGTACGCTGACTACTTTAAGAGGAAACGGCTCTAGTACCAAGACAACCACCCTGAAGCCTGAAGGGAGAGACACACACACACACGCACACACACACACACATATATACATACACACACACCGATACACACACGCAGACACACACACACACACATATGGTAAATGGTAAATGGACTTGACTTATATAGCGCTTTTCTAGCCGATTTTCTCAGCCCCAAAGCGCTTTACATATCTTACCACATTCACCCATTCATACACACACACACAAACACAAAAACACACGCACACACACCACACACACGCACACACACAACACACACGCACGCACGCACGCACGCACGCACGCACGCACGCACGCACGCACGCACGCACGCACCACACACACACACACAACACACACACACACACACACAGCTTGATGTCACAGCTCCCTCTAGTGGCCTTTTTGCATCCCTTCCCTTGGTGTTGAGTTTAATAGAATTTTAGGGGGTCGCAAATGGCACAAGTAAAAGTAAGCCATAGTGCTCTTTGATCCTGGAAACACACACACACACACACACACACACACACACACACACACACACACACACAACACACACACACACACACACACACACACACACACACACACACACACACACAACACACACACACACACACACACACACACACACACACACACAATGTTGCTTTTGTCCTGTTCAAGCCTTAAACTCTTAAAACTTACTTAAAACTGTTGTTTCTCAGTGTGTCCACTATATGTTCTTAACTAATATTTTTCTTGTACATTTTTTTAATCTTAATGTAAAACTAGAGTATATAATGTAACTGTACATGTATAAGCTGCTTTTGTATTTTGCAGTCAGGCGACCTGTCTGTCTGCCTGCCTGTCTACCTGCTGAAAACTGTCTGGGGTCCTGCTCCCTCTCTGTCTCCTTTCAAAAGACTAAATGTGTGTGTTGTTGTTGCACTCACGCTTTTAGTCCAACTGACCGCTTAAGTGTCTTTTACTCTGTTCCTTTCATTGCCTATAGGTTCCTCTTTTATATTAGTGTGTGTGTGTGTCGTGTGTGTGTGTGTGTGTGTGTGTGTGTGTGTGTGTGTGTGTGTGTGTGTGGTGTGTGTGTGTGTGTGTGTGTGTGTGTGTGTGTGTGTGTGTGTGTGTGTACTTGAACAACTATTTTTGTGAGAACCAATTTGAGTTTTGGGTTAGTGTGAGGGTTGGGGTTAGGCATTTAGTGTTGATGGATGTCCTCACAAGTATAGCTGTACAAACGTGTGTGTGTGTGTGTGTGTGTGTGTGTGTGTGTGTGTGTGTGTGTGTTTATGCGTGTCGATTTGCTGTTTCTGTAGGAAGTGTCAGCCATTTTTTTAAATCCCAAAGTTTGGGAGCACATCAGGAAAAAAATCTAAAGGGCCTGAAACCAATCCACGCCCTTAACTGTGGTGACTTACAATAGCTTCCCTCTGTCAATGGACCTTTCTTAGGACCTAAACTAAAAGGCTGGTGTACATAAAAACAGAATATATAAAGCCATGCGTAACAGACAATATCATATTTATATAATATATATATATATAATCATAATGGACATTTCCGGACTATTTTGTGAATGAATGAATGAAAAAAACTTTTACTATGTGTCTAATTTTTTTTTTTTCAAATTATACTGTTAAATATTTGTATTATAACGACATAATAGTGATATTTCTGAGGCAATTCAAGTCATTTATCAATATTGAATCAAATTGTTTTGATGTTACATTTGTTTTTCTGGTTTGGGTTTTTTAACAGTTAAGCAGAATCTAGGTGTATTTTTTATTATTATAATTTTTTTTTAGAAGATCTGTTAGGGCTGTAACCTGAGCTTTACTTCCATTTCTAGATGCCATTAAAACACAAGGTTTTAGACTGTAGGTGTGTCTCAAATCAATACTGCAGAACAACTAATAGCAGCGCGCAAACACATTTTCAAAATATTTTTTTTTGTAATGGAAGTGCTAGGAGTTGCTCACAGATGGGAAAAAATAATCAGACCGTCAGCCATTTGATGGTAGTGAATCGATTGCATTTTCACAGTGCACTTATTGCCTCATTTCCTGTTAGTTTGAAACAGTAAAAAAGTTTGATTTATTTTGTATTCGACTGCAAAAAATCTGTTATATTTAAAATCTTAAAGGTGCTACGAGGAACTTTTTAGTATTCCTGAAAAAGTCAGATTTTTCCTTCTGATGATCATAAATGACATGTAACAGCAAACGAGACCATCAGTGCAAAGAATGCTATTTTTATATAGTTTTTCTTTATGCCTTTGTCATGGGTATACACTCACCCAGGAACAACAGCTGGCGTAGTAACGCTTTTGTCCAAAGGGGCGCAAGAATTAACACAAACTAAAAGTTCCTCGTAGCACCTTTACATTTGTATATAGTATGAGATTGGGACACATTTTGATTTTTAGGGATTGTACGATTTATACTTAATATATTTATTCTAAATGATTTGCTCTTTCTGCTCAGCACAAGCTAATATAACAAAGCTTGTGATTTTTATTATGTGTGCTGGTTAGGATTTGCAATATGCCATTTACTAATACTAGATCAAAGGCTGTGAATTTAACTATCTTCATGTCCAGAAGGTTTGTTTGATGTGCATTACTTAGAAGAGGGCTTGTGTCTTTTTTAAATAAATATTTTAGCTTGGACATTTGATTTGTCAAAACAACAATAATAACTAATGCTAATACTCAGTAGAATAAGTTGAATGTAGAATGTTTATTTTTGAGTGTAACCGTTTTGTCATTCACACAGCACCAACACACACACACACACAAACACACACACACACAACACAAAACCACCACACACACACACACACACACACACAACCACACACACACTGAAACCTGTATAGCAGGTTACATCAAAACGGCTCACACAATAGCTTACCTGAACATGGCTGTGAGTCTGTCTGTGAGTTGGTGTCTTTGTTGCTGTGCAGATACGCTTATTAAGTGCTAATATAATGGCTTAACATTAAACTAATGGCAATACAGATTCCTCTGTTGTTTGTACTGCGTGTTAAGTAAGTAGCCTACACACACACACACACACACACACACACACACACACACACACACACACACACACACACACACACACACACACACACACACTGTCGGCACTCGTCAGCTCCTCTTCATCCAATTTATTCATTCAGAAAATTATGGCTTACTTTTCATCTCTTACACCAGGAAGCAAGTCTTAGACTAGACAATATAACTTCAAAGCCTGCACCCATATTCATATTTTATTTATGGAGGATAGGGACTATTCAGAGAGTAAATAATGGGCAGCCTTGGTGAGGCAACCTTCTCACTTTCTCAGTCTGGTGTGTGGATTTTTCAGCGTTCTTGATCTAGCCAGTGAAAGACAGTTTTGTCAGTGAAGGTGAGAAACATGAAGTCAGTCTCTGTAATCAAATCTTCTTTCAAAACACATCTCTCTCTTACTCTCTCTCTCTATGTCTCTCCATCTTGTTCTCTTTCTCTCTCCCTCTCTCTCTCTCCATCCATCTCGTTCATAGCACTCTTTCAAAGTCAGTCATTTATAAAGGTACATGTAACTTTCCTACAGGCTGCTGCTCTGCCCGGCTTTGCGCTACAGTTTAATTTGCTTCCTGGTGAAAGTGGATGAAAAGTAACCATCATTTTCTGACTCCTTCTCTCACCTTCCACCCTCTAACAGGCAACACAGAAAATGTGTTGGGGGTGTGTGTGTGTGTGTCGTGTGTGTGTGTGTGTGTGTGTGTGTGTGTGTGTGTTGTGTGTGTGTGTGTGTGTGTGTGTGTGTGTGTGTGTCTTCCTGACTATCTGTTTTCCAATCTGAAAACCACATATTTTACCATAGTGGTTTTGCAACAGTTGTATCAGCTTTTTCTCGTTAATTTCCCCAACGTTGCACCTAAAGCCATGACTGTATGAACTCAAGTGTGTGTGTGTGTGTGTGTGTGTGTGTGTGTGTGTGTGTGTGTGTGTGTGTGTGTGTGTGTGTGTGTAGTGTGTGTGTGTGTCAAAACTATTGAAGACAAACCAAATTTCTCCACTTTCTACGCATCTAATAGAAACGCACCCTGGTGTCTGGTGAGGTTTAAAGGTTTTTTCTAGCTGTTGATCGAAGGTTTGTTTTTTCTTGTCATTTTTCTGCACCTCTTAACTTTTGAAAAAGCAATGACAGCCAGTAATGTCTGTGCCCTGCTGAAACCCTGCTCTCAAGAAATGGTTAGTAAGCGATTTTTTCTTTCTGTCAGAACTGCAAAAACAACAAGAGACGTGATTATACACAACATAATAATGCTTTTTTAAATTGGACCTTGTCTGCTCCCTCACCTGGACCTGCCGGTTGTTTCAATTTGTGATGCGTTTACTAACAATAATTTTGGCTTTCTGAGCTTCCATACTTTTACCAATTGTGAAACAGTAAGTGCAGCCAGATGAGTGTGTGTGTGTGTGTGTGTGTGTGTGTGTGTACACTCTAAACATTTGCTCTTGGCAGTTAGGCTGGAAGAAAGAGAGAGAGAGGAATAGAAAACAACTCCAGCTGCCTTCAGGGATTTATCTTTTTTCTCTGTCTTCTGTCTGCCACACTGCTGCATGTTGCACGCACCTGTAGAGCTGTCACACACACACACACACACACACACACACACACACACACACACACACACACACACACGAGGTGAGGGATGTTCTTGAATCTTGAATCTGGCTAGTAACCTGTTTTAAGTTGAGCCAGTTGCAGTTTGCACCCCCGAGTGCAGGATACATTCTGTTTCCGTGGTAATGCAGCCTCAGCGTATTGTATTGGTCTTAAGTTGTTAATAGAACAATGATGTTTGACTTTTTCAGTGACTGTTTATGTTTACGTTAAGCTCTTATTTCTTTGTTTTGATTGTTGTAAAACTCAAACTAAACTGAATTAGTTGAGGTTCAAAGATCCAGATTTTTTTTTTTGTGTGTGCGAACGGAGTCTCCTCTAAGCTTTCAGTTTGTTGCCATTGCACCAGTATTTATTCAGCATTTTAACACGGGGTCAGTGGTGAGGCTGGTGTGTTTTGTGTGTGTGTGTGTGTGTGTGTGTGTGGTGTGTGTGTGTGTGTGTGTCGTGTGTGTGTGTGTGTGTGTGTGTGTGTGTGTGTGGATCACAAAGCTTTTGCAATACTCCCAACATTTCTGATTTCCAGACACATTGTGACGGTTGTATATAAATCTAGACTTGCCGTGCTCCTTGCTTTTGTAAAACAGTTTTTAGCTTTTTAATTATGTGGGATTTTTTTCTGAATTGAAATCCACTGTAGAATTTTTTGCAACATTTTATATCATAACAACCGACATATTAATCGCTATTGTTTTAATGTGAATAAAGTATTTCTAGACGGATTTCAGCATGCCTATAATTACAAACTGTAATATATAGAACATTACTGTTTTCAGTAGTTGACGATATATTGCATTTGGGACTGACACAAGACATGACATTACAACGATTTTATTTATTTTTTTCATTGTGTATTTATGGATCCTTTTACCCTTCCATAAGTCATACTTTCTTCGTCTTATTTTTTGAAAAATATATATATATTTCTTTTCTCTTATTTTGAGCAGAAGGAATTGTCTTTTACATTCCTAAATAATAAAATGTGGACTGAAGCCAAACGTTGTCCTTGATTTTTTTCTTTTCATGTACATATTTTTTTTTTGTGTTGCCTTTTTGTCTGCCAACATTCACAGTAAAGCCATAGAATTGCATAACCTAGAACTGACCATTTTTTTTAAGCCAATATAATACATGACTGAGATTTTACGGGCTACACATTAACTTCTGGACTTCAAACTTGAAAAAAACCCTCTGCTCAAACCAGTTACATACACAGGTAAAATACATTGTTATACATTTTTTCGCGGCTATCGTAGAATTAAAAAATGACAATCAAAAGCACATACATGATTATCACAAAAAGAAATAATGTTTTTCATAACAAAATGAACATGAAATGCCATGTGAATAATCAGCTATGAATATCCGCCCTTGCTTCAATCTATGTGTGTACCCATCTAAAGTCCTTCCATTCACAACCAACAACAATGGCAAATTGGCTCTTGTTTTTTTTGCATTAATACGAATAGTACATATACTTTGACTATGTATAGTATATAGTATTCGTGGCTTTGCTTTATACAGATTTTAGCAGACCTGTTAAAGCCATAAAACAAGTAGAAATAAGAGTCTATAAGAGAAGTGGTGCTGCCCTCATGTGTCTCTCACGAGTACTCACACCTCAACTACAATGTTTTAACAAGGGCGCTGTGTGTGTGTGCGTGTGGTGCGTGTGTGTGCGTGTGTGTGCGTGTGTGTGGGTGTGTGTGTGTGCGTGTGTGTGTGTGTGTGTGTGTGTGTGTGTTGTGCGTGCAAAGAACAATTCAAATGTATACAGGTCCAAATTAAAGGTCCAATACATAATTCAACAAACCTTATCACTTCAAACTATCAGAATCAAGAGGATCTGGAAAATCTCAAGATGTAACTCAACACATGGAAGATTATTACAGAGCCATAACCCGTGAAATATATACTGTTTATATATATCATTTTTTGGGGGATTTTCTGCTTGTGTGCAGATGCAATTGAAACAGCTCCTTCACAGAGGAAGTACTGTCACTGGTGTCTGGTTACTATGGGCAAGACAGCCTTAAAAAAATGATCAATTCATCTTATTATTATTTCGATTATACAATGTCTGAGAATAGTGAAAAATGGCTCTTAAAGTTTCCTTAAACATTCACAGAAAGCGGAAAATCCTCAGAATGGAGAAGCCAAAACCAATGAATGTTCAGAGAAAATGATCTCAACGGTTTCGACCATTTTTTTCAAACTCAAAAAAAAAATGTTGACGCGTCGTTGTTGAAAGGAACATTGCTGACTTGATTGCTGGCGTCTGCACATCACGGAAAGAAAATTTAAAAAAAAAAAAATCTCATAGATCGATCATCACAGGTTAATCCATGGCAACTAAAACAAATAGAAAAAAACTGGTGAATTTCTCCTAAAAAGAGTCTTCTGTTGAAAGCTCATCTTTCAGTATATGTGTTGAAGAAGCGCTCGTGTCCAACCATCTACTGTTTAGTCCATCAGATCTGAAAGTTCCGTGTCCAGTCTCAAATCAGACCAGCACCTTTAACTGTCCGTTAACTGTGGTTAAAAACAGTTCATTCCGCAGTCCGGTTTCCATTTTTCAAGATGTCTTCGATGAGAGGGTTAAAATCCGCATAATCCTAAAGCCCTTTGGACATTATATGAGCGTCAAGTCCACGAGTTTGATATTCCCCCCGTGTGCCGATAAAATCCATTAAATACACTTGGAAGTCCATTATGAGATATAAGGTCACATTTAACATGTCGCTAAGGCTACACATGTTGACAGCATTAACTTGTTTTTTTATCCAAAATTCCTCAAATTGGGGAAAACTGAAGAATACAACAAATATAAGAGCATCAAATAAAAATGTAAAAAATAAAAAAAATATGGTAGACTTAACTGAAATGGACTAGTCTTTATACCAAAGTTGTGGAAGGTTAATATGTGAGTATTACGGAGCGTGGGATTTCGAGTGACGCTCCGATTCCTTATAGCATTTTACCGAGGCTTCAAAAGCAGGTGGCAAGTGCTGATCTGGGGTCAGATTTCGAGGTGGTGTGAACGATAGTGCCCCATTCAAAATCAGCTTCTGTCCAAGGGTCCCAGGTCAGTTTGGAGGGTTAAATGTCGCTCTGCGGTTGAAGCTTCTGCTGCATGTTGGTCAGATCCTCAATCAGGCGCTTGAAGGTGATCCTCCTCTCGGGCGTGTGCTCCCAACATCTACGCATCAACTCGTACACCTGGGAAAATATGGATTTTATTAGAATTATTTTTTATTTTATTTTATTTTATTTAACCTTTATTTCACCAGGAAGGTCCCATTGAGTTACAGTAACTCTTCTCACAGGGAGTCCTGGCCAAGACAGGCAGTAGAAAAGAAGTTGCAGATTTATTAGGCTTTTTTATTCTATTTTATAGGAAGACATATTGTAAGTTAATTGTCCCAAGTTTAGTTTTAGAAGAATACTGGTGGTAAAAAAAAATAAAAATTATGTAAAAGAACTGTCAAAAATACGGTGTAAATACACAGCCTAGGCTCTATAAACGGGCTTGTTGCTATAGCTATGGTGGGTCTACTATGTTGAACTACACTTGTATGAGTGTGTGTATGAATGGGTGAATGTGGTAAGATATGTAGCGCTTTGGGGCTGAGAAAATCGGCTAGAAGGCGCTATATAAGTCAAGTCCATTTACCATTTACCCTTTTAGGCTAGGCTGTGTATTGACAACAGATCATTTTTTCTTACGAACAGTACGGACAGGTAGACGATCATGAGGAGATATTCACTGATTTTGACAACAAACTGACTGCACCTTTAAGTGATCAATAAATAATAAACAATAAAACCATGTTGTTGTTGTTGCACTTTTTCTTAACTCTGTTTTGTCAACTCGCGGCCAAACATTTTGACTATAGTTGGCATTCCTTCTCCTATGTTTTCTTTGCATTGCCCTTGTAAATAAAGACAATTTCTCAGACCACATCTAAAAAAAATTAAAAATTATATCCCGTGTCCATGATATGATATAACTGTGTGTGTGTGTGTGTGTGTGTGTGTGTGTGTGTGTGTGTGTGTGTGTGTGTGTGTGTGTGTGTGTGTGTGTGTGTGTGTGTGTGTGTGTGTGTGTGTGTGTGTGTGTGTGTGTGTGTGTGTGTGTGTGTGTGTGTGTGTGTGTGTGTGTGTGTGTGTGTGTGTGTGTGTGTGTGTGTTGTGTGCGTGTGTGTGTGTGTATAATGAGGAGACAGTCTTCTCACCGGCTCAGGGCAGCCGTCGGGACAAGGCAACCTCCGGCCTTCAGACAAAACCTTGACCAGCCGGATGACCGTCATCTGGCCGTGAGTCTTACCG